>JAOTRC010000018.1:12359708-12374320 GCA_027497675.1 Cyprinella lutrensis
GTAACCAAACGGTTCAAGGTCCAAAAGACAGTTTCAGTGCAAACTGTTCAAAGGGCTTTAAACGATTCCAGACGATGCAGGGTTTTATCAAGCGAAACGATCACTCATTTAAAAGAAAGTTTTATAAAGTTTTACAAGCTCAAATGTTCGCCTTGCTCTGTTCTGTGATGCACGTTCGTGACTCTCCTGTTCGAACTCGTTCATCAAAATGAATGAATCTTTTCCCGAGTCAATTCATTAATTTCGTTCATTGAATAAACCAAATGACACGAACGAGCAAGGTGACCATTTGAGCTTATAAAACTTAAACGATCGTTTCTCTTGATAAGACTCTTATTCGTCGTCTGGAATCGTTTAAAGCCTTTTGAACAGTTCGCAGTTAGCACTGAATGTGTCATTTGGACCTTGAACTGTTTGGTTCCCAATGAAGTTCATTATATGGAGAAAATCCTGGAATGTTTTCATCAAAAACCTTAATTTCATTTCGACTGAAGAAAGAGAGATATATCTTGGACGACATGGGGGTGAGTAAATTATCAGCAAAAGTTTTTTTAAAAAGTGAACTATAGTATACTTTTTTAAGCCTGAATGTCTAGTTCAGTCTTTGTGGGTCCTTAATGTTGGTTGCTGTTCCTGATTCCTGAGCCTGTCTTTGTATAGTCTGAGTGGTGTAAATAAAGTCAGTCTGCAAATGGATCCTACTACCTCGTCTGCTTCAACCTGACACAAAGAGGCAGACTAAGCAGACAAATCTAATCATTCAGACGCAAGGTGTTCTGAAAGCTTGGATTGGGGAGGAAAAAAAATCTTCTTATGATGTCACTAAAAATGTCTTACCCCCGTTTTGCTCTGTGAATGCCATCAAGTAAAGCAAAAGTGATTCGAGAAACATCTGACGACAGCAATTTCATGACTGGCCGGTTTCAATGATGACGCTGGATACGTGTTTATTCTGACACCTTCAGTTCAGATTAAGCTAAAAAAAAGTATTTCCATGTAATACTGTCATGTTCATAACAATAAAAATGCAAAAAAAAAAGGCTTATGTAACTTTATTCTCGTACACACAGACGTATTGAGCATAAAGAATTGAATGAAGCGTGTTTCTTTTGCATCATGAAAACGTGGCTGGTTGCATAAACTACTACTAGTCTTAAAAGTCATCAAATTTCTTTCTTTAAGATTGTTCATATTTTTTTAAGTCAGTTACTAATTTGAAACCGAAAAGTAAGACTTAATACACACTATTAGAACATTAGCCCTTACTAACTGCTAGTTGGTCAGACTAGTTCAATGTAATGGCCGTTTATGAAACTGGTCCCTCGTCTGTGTGTTTGGCAAATATTCTCACGATCGGTTAAACCCAGTCACAGCTGGAGTCCAACACACCCAATAACAATCACGACAGTGCTGATTGGCTGATGATGAAACCACAAAAACACACCAAAAACTTCCTCACATCACTAGTGACTATCATGAGCTGTGCCATCAAGGGCAACCGAGAAAGAAAATAAGTCCATTCCATCCTTTTAAGGTGGAATTAAGGGGATTTAGTATATGGCCCTGCAGAATAAGTAATTAATTAGTGCTTAATAAGTGCTAATCAATAGCCAGTTTTCAAGTATACACATGCTAATAAGCAACTAGTTAATAGTTACTCATTAGCATGCATATTGCTGGGATATGGCTGTTTATTGATACTTATAAAGCACATATTAATACCTTATTCTCCATGAGCATATTCTAAATCCCTTAATCCTACCCAATACCTACATTTAACAACTACCTCACTAACTACTAATAGCACTAATTAGGAGTTCACTAAAGCAAAAGTCATTAATAGTTAGTTAACAGCGAGAATTGGACCCTAATCTAAAGTTTGAGCATAAATACATGTTATTAAAAATATAATTATTATAAAATCAATCAATAACTTATATTGTAAATAAATTACACGCATGGGCTAACGGGGTCATGCTAACCTATCAAGAAATTTTTGTTCAGAGTTTAAGAATTAATCATTGATTGTGACTTGTAATGCTCCAAGTGCATTTTTTATTATTATTACATTTATACATTATCTTTGGTTCCCGCCGATTATGAAATTAAATCACAGCTCAAGGCCTAACTGTGATCAAACAGGGGCAGCCCTTTGATGGTTGGCCAATGATTCGTTTCAACAGTTTGCTAATTAAGTCAAAGCAAACAACCACCTGTGATTAAAAGCATCACACTGATGGCTCCAGTCCTGAAGTATTTACCTCTCTAAACCAGTAGTTGAGTCTATTAATTAGGCAACCTGGAAGCAAAAGGTAATTTATCAAATCATGTGACGCAGCACGTACAGAGTGACCTTTGTGAATGGAGTAGAACGACCCTGACGGGAGGACTTTTCTCTCCAAGTGACTTTATTTGTTAGTTTTTAAATGTTGCAATCACTACTGCAATTCTAAAAGAGGTGACAGCAATGAGAGAAACCTTCTTTCAAAATTGAATATTGATCGTGAATGCGTTTCTGTGTGAATGCAGAGTCGCAGAGAATTTCAGGTTCAAATTTCAATTATTGTGACCATGACTCACATTCATGCCTTGTTTTTATTCTTTTGTTGCAGTTGTAAGCTTGAAATGTCCCTAGCTTAAAAGCCCAATATTTTGCCTCAGGTAAACCTGTAGCCTTTTTCTTCCCTTCAATTACACATGGGATCAGACTACAATGACTTTGAAATATAAAGCATGGAAAATATCTGCACTGTGAGCTTATCAAAATGCCAAAAGAGCACTCCTCGTCCTCTGATATGACTCACGGAAGCGAGTAAACGGTGTCTGCGTGATGTCTCGTGCTTACTCCGTTCAGTTTGTCTCCACTGTCATTCTCGATTAGTCTACCTGAAGTGAGTTTCGACATTCCTCTGGGATGTCCCTCGGCTAAAAAACACCCTTACGTCGCATGCAACCCCCTCACAGGAATTCTGCACGGCACACTTCTTGCAACTTTGATCACATTTGAAATGCACCATGCTTAAAGGACACTTGCTGACTTACTGAAACACAACATCCCTCCCCCATATCCCAGTTTAGGTTGAAGCAAAGATCATCTGCCAGCTTCAGCATGCATAAAACGGATGGTAACAGTACCTGGATACACAAGCAAAGCAATCAGCCACACCGTGAAGATAAAGCAGGCAGGATTGCACATTCTTCAAACTGTTCTCTGGATGCTGCAGCTGATATTTCTTCCTTTCCTTTTTTGCTTTTCTGCACAGAAACACAACCACCTGTGTTCTGTTGGCCGTTTCTTTGATCACAGGGTAATTACAGCAGAAAACGGCTTATTTTCACCCTTGGATAGGCATGGAGTGGAGTGGAGGCAATTTAAATCCAGCACAAGTTAAAGCGGCAGAGAGACTGAGCTCCCATTGATTATTTTCATAAGAGGACCGCGCTCAGCAGGCTGGCGGAAGGGAACGCCCCGCCCCCTCTGAGCTCTGATTGGCCAGGGCTCTTGGCTGCCTGTCAGCAAGGGGTTCATGCTTCGGCTGGACCACTAATGCAAAGCTCTGCAAGATGAGAGAACGAGACGAGCAGCATCTTCAATAAAACTGGCGGCAAGCCTCCTAATATTTGGTCTGTCACCACAAACTGACAGACACGTCTGGAATTGCTCCGTTCCCTTATATACCACTGCTTCTATTTAAAGATCATGCCTTTCTTATTTGTGTAATTGCCTGCTGTCAACACTGAGTATTGGGTTCATGCCAAGACACCAAAGTCCCTTCGATGTGATAGTCATCACTACTCCGACAAAACTCTCAAGGTGACCTTGGGTATCTTCAGTAAATCTCTAGCGGCAAAGATTAACAATGTGCATCTCATCCATCCTAAATGCATCCGAATAAACATAAACGCATCTAATAATTGTTCCATTATGTAGCAGTGTAAAAAACAAACAAAGTCAAAGAACCACTTAATGACATTTCAAGTTACATCAATCACTATATAGTAACTTCGTAAACCACCAAAACAAGGTCAACATCAAGCACGATGAAAAACCAATGCGGTCTACTAAAACTTCTTCAAAATTAATTTTTAATTTGCCCGTGTAATGAGAATATCAGTAAAAATGTCTTTAATAAAACAGGACAAGTTATCTTGAGTTGAGCTTGAATAAGCTATTAGGACTATCATGAATATAAGTGTATTTTAAGTGTATAAGAGTAATATTTGTAAATTTGTCTTTTTTTAAATAAGAAGTGGGGTGGGGTGGTGATGGCACAGTGGATATGACACATGCCTTTGGTGTGAGAGACCCGGCTTCGAATACACTGTGAGACAGCGATATGTCCCTGAGCAAGACACTTAACCCCTAGTTGCTCCAGAGGCGTGCGACCTCTGACATATATAGCACTTGTAAATCGCTTTGAAAAAAATGGCAGATAAATGAATAAATGTGGTAAATAATGAATAAAAAACTACTTATTAATATGACAACTCCCATCACCAGCCTTAGCAGTACATTTCCTGTTCCTCGCCAGCACCTCATGAACACACTCATCACCTCTGTCATATAAGCACCTCAAACATACTCATTGTCTGGTCTATCGATTACATACCTGTATTCTTCACTTGCAAATATTCCCTCCTGTGATTCCCAAATATCCGTCTCCTTGCTGATGTGTCCATTCCTCTTCTCCAGCATTCCCCCGAGACCTGTAAGACAGACTTTGATTACTATTCAGCCTGATAAACAGCATGTGTGTGCATTTAGTCAGCTGTTGAAGACACAATCACTATCTTTACTTGCCAATCCTAAGAACTGAAGTTTAATACCTGCCTTGATCATTGCTGTGTTATTACTTTATTTATTATACTTACACACTGGTAGCAATCCAAGTATTTGTCTTCTGATACTGTTATTTATCTATGTATATGTATATGTCTTATTGTATTATTGTATATGTCATGTCTGATGATGTGTTGTTATTTTTTTTTTTCTGTCCAATGCGGTTTTGTATTGTCCTGAGTGAGCCAAATCACTACAATGAATTCCAGGCGATTTGTGTCGTTCTGGCAAATAATAAAGACTTGACTTTTGACTAGACTTTTAACTAGACTAGACTTGGCTTTTGACTAGACTTTGACTAGACTTGACAAGACTTTTGACTAGAATTTTGACTAGATTTGATTAGACTAGACTTTTGACTAGACTTGTCTAGACTACATTTTTGACTAGACTTGACTAGATTTTTGACTAGACTTGACTTGACTTTTGACTAGACTTTACTTGACTTGACTAGACTTTGACTAGACTTGACTTTTGACTAGACTTGACTTGACTTGACTAGACTTTGACTAGACTTGACTTTTGACTAGACTTGACTTGACTTGGGAATTTGCTCAAATAAAGCACTGTTATCACTTATCTATCTCGCATGAGTCTGCTTTGCAACTAATACATGTCTACTAATATTCTAATGAGAGTTAGTTTGAAATGTAGTTGCAAAATGACTTTTAGTTAGTAAAATATCTAAAGTGGACCATCAAAAAAGTGTAACCATAAATACTGTAACAAATGAATTGCTCACTGTTAGTAAATTTTAGTTAATGCTTATCTAGCATTAACTACTAGGAGTGTTAGCACACCATTTAAAAAAAAAAACATTTCAGGGTCTAATAAAATGATTCAGTTAGGTTTAATTGCTTGCAATTAACATGCAAATTATTGCATTTATGCACAAGTAGTTTTGTGCACGGTAACGTAATATTTCATTAAGCACTTCAAATATTTAGTACAAATATAATCTAGGTCTAAGAGGTACAGCAGAAGAATCCAGTCATGAAACCCAGCAATAAAGTAAAAGCAAAAAACAACAACAACTTGTGACCTGTGAGAGGACATTGCCTTTCTATGTACACTATCCCCAATGTAAAAACTCTGACAACTCAAAAGGAGTCTTTTGTTTAGTGAGCAGTCCAAGATATAACTCAATCATACAGGCTTCAAACTCAAATATTTGATGTACTCTCTAGCCATATGGGGCTAGATTATATAAGGCACAAAGTGTGACGAGTGAGTCTATCAATGATTGTTTGACTGCAGCAATAACTATAATTTCAAATATAACAAATGTGGCTCTGCGTGTAAGTTTGGTAATGCTCCATATTTTGCAGAATTGTTATCAGCCTTATGCACAACCAAAAAACAAAATTCAGGGTAGAATACTATTAAAATATCCATGGAATATGAATATGATAATCAAGAACCTTGGTATCATCACACTGTAGCCTAGTACTTTCACAGTACTTTTTCCATAAGGGACTTCTGACCTCTCAAACTACTTTGCAGTTGATCCACTGTGTACTAAGCAGGCTTTTCCACCAGGACGACATGATTTTGTTACAAAGATTTTGCTGTTCTGCTGCAGGGTGTGTGTGTGGTTCATAAGTTGAAGAGTTGCAACACTTATGCCTTTGGACAATCTCTCATGCTCCCTTCCACTGCAATCCATTCAAAACAGAAGTGTGATCTTCCAGAGAATGTCATGAATTCCTTGAATATTAATTGCACTCTTACTGGCAAGTTATGAATTAAAAATGAGCAAAAGCAGAGGGTTTAATCGAAATATTACCCGAGTTCTTAACAAGTCTGAATTGCACTGCAAGTACCATTAACCAAACACTAAATCAAATCCAGCAAGGTCACTGAATTGCAAATTTTTAATGGTGAAACTGTCAGGCTAATTCAAAATCTGCCCCACCTGTGTAGTGTCCCGAAGAGGCCAAACACGAGATAGTGCCAACCCATGACAATAACTCGCACTGGAAATTTGGTCCTTATTTCATCCAGAGCTTATCAAACCGATGTATATCAAAATGTGATGCAAATGCCACCAAATCTTTCCATTCTTTGAGGGAAGAGTGTTTTCTGTGGGTAACGGAGCACCAGCCGAACTCCGCAGATAAACTAGATTATCATTTCACAGTGTCCCGTTAGCAGCCCTGATATGAATCATAATTGATGTTCGCGGTACTAACATTTGACAAGGACATATTCTTTGAGAGCTTTAGACGAGCCTTTTTTGAGATGATTAATACTGCTCAATAGAATCATAATAATGATGACACATAATTAAACTTATGATGAATTTATTTGAGATTAAAATAAAATTAGGAACTAATTTGCCCTTCAAATAACTTTACAGTGCAGTGTGTAATTTTTAGTGACATCTAGCGGTTCGGTTGCGAGTTTGCACTAAAGGCTCAGCCCTCAGCTTTGAAGAAGCTACGGTGGCTAAAACGGGACCAACATATCGTCGTCTGAGACCATATATGTAAGCCAAGAGTGTGTAACATTGTCACTGTTTCTGTAACACAGTCCATTGTAAACCACATCATGGATAAAATTTACAAAGCCATAGTCAGGTGAGGATCAAGGGTCTTAATATATAATATAATAATAGTAATAAACTACATACTTAACCAGCACATTTCTCCCCACAGACCAAACCCATAATACAGCGAAGGAGAAGAACAACATGAAACTATGCAACTACATATTTTACACCACTAACAAAGGGAAAAGTCAATACTCACGGTGTTTATGGCTAGCTTCTAGCTTTCTGCTGCTTCTCTTTTAAGGTAGTGACGAAACGCGCCCTGTAGCACTGTTTGTTCGCGTTCGGCTATGGTAGAAACGTGACGTCACAATATGTCGACCTTCATAGATGGGGGGTGCCCGCAGTTATTATGTAGATATAAATGTCGCATTCAAAGATAATAAATAACATTATGGTGTATTAAGTTCTTTATACACCACTGAAAACATAGTTATGGATGTCATATTGCATTTCTGCTAATTGATACTCAAAAATTATACACATTGCACCTTTAAAACACCCTTAGTAATGTTTGAACTTTAATAAGCCTAAAAAAAATCCACACTGCACCGACACAAATAAATGAAAAAATTAATATTCTTTGTAAATAAATTATATCACAATTCTTAGCATATTAATTAGAACGATGGAAATTAATTAGCAATTTCATGAAAATGAAAGTTACTCAGGGCCCCCGAGAGGTTCGAGTTAAAACCTTTCTTGACTACTGAGTGTGACACTTTCTCTCAGTCATGTGTTCACTTGTCTAACTGAAACAGACAATTAAACTCCAGTAACCCCAAATATTTCCATAATATCCCTGACATGAAAGCCTGAAGATCTCAGTTAAAATATTGTTTGATCTTTGAAATTCTTTGAAAGTCTATGCATTCAATAGCTTTTCTCCAATCCCAGTCAAAACACTGGCGTATCAAAGATGACATTAGTTGTTATTGTTCAATAAATGGCACACCCATTACAGACATCTGTGGGAAGAGAAGGGCTTGACTTTAAAATCAACTCTGTGTTGACCAAACACACACACACACGTTTACATGCTGTGACCTAGGATAAATAACATCTGTCTGCAATCCAGCAGCTGTTTTATTTGAACGGATATCAAATACTCTGATAACAGGACTCCACCTTCAATGGAGTAACATGTATTATATGTACAAAAAAATGTCATTATTGTTATATATCATGTTTTTGTGTTGTGAGCTCATCTTTTTACATTTAGTTGTTGTCAAGTTAAGTTTTTTCGAAGTTAGTGTGCCAAGTGCAGCCTGGTCTCTTTTAATACATATTAATTATGTTTTAACTTTCAAAGACACAACACATACTTTTTGTAAGTTTGGATAAAAGCTAAATTTTACAATATGGACTTATCGGCAACATTTAAACATATAGCGTTATTACGCTTTTAAAGCTACAAAGTGATAAATATTTACAAATCTTTCATATCAAAGATATCTGTATAATTTCTCTTTTACCATTTTATATGAATGCAAGATCCCCTGAGCCTTCTCCCAAACCTAAACAAACCCATTTTATACAGAATAAAAAGCAATTTTAGCATTAAACAATTAACAATATAGCATTAAAATGATATTTTGAGCGGCTAATCCTACTCCTACTTCTAAGCCTACCCATAACCATTTCTTAAAACTGTGTACAGTTATGAAGAAAAACATAGTCGGACAAGACGGATATTAGCCTTCATATAGATGACTTGACATTTTTAGTGTCCTATAAAAATACATGGCTAACAAAATGAGAGATCATTTTATTGTTGACTTGGACTTGTTGATTTTTTTTGGGGCTGAATGAGGCCTTGACAATTTTAGGACAATTGCTGAGATAACATAAAAATCAGGTTATGTTGTATTTTTACGTTTTCTCAGCAATTCCTTTTTTAGTATACTCATTAGTTCAGCAATCTACAATATCCTGAGGTATCCAGAATGAAATGATACAACTGTGCTGGATACGCCCAAACTGTGCTGATGAAATATCAATATATCACATCTCAGCACATGGCTCAACAATAGCTTTTGGGCCTGTGCAAAACAATGACTTGATAAACTTGCATTAATATCTTTTTATTTACTTGCATGATTATTTATTTTCATTATCTTATTTCCTTTTTACACTTACATCAATTTTTGAAGAAGCTATCAAGCTGAAAGAAGCATTTCTCAATTCAGAGCAAGGAAGACGAACACTTATGGAGACCTATTTCACAGAGATTGGCAATTTTCTATAATGTGCAGTCCTACTGTATAGAAAAGCCACTGCTTTGTTCTGATTTTCAAATAATTCCAAGCAATTTCGAGCACCACTATGATTTGTTTATAAAAATATTATCTTTGCTTATCAGGTACATTTTAGCCTCTCGCCTCTCAAATCTAATATTGCATGAGTTAAATGAGAGAGACAATAAACCATTTAAAAAAAACCCAAAATCTCTCAGACACCCATGCTGTGAGTTTCGTGCTCAAGTTACAAATTGACCAGCTTCATCAAGGCAACCTAGCACTGCATTTGTATATTTGTGTGCATGTGATGTGTACATGGCCATGTGTTTAAGCTCTTCAGGAGTTTGATACTGCAGTGCTATTAACTCTGCACTCCAGTAACACAGATGGCACAAGCCTCTACATCCACAAATCACCCCTGAAGGAGAAGAACGAACGTATACAGATAAAAAGAGAGCGACAGAATGACTATCACAGACTCTGTAGATTGAACAAAATGTAAAGGAATGGTTTAATCAATAATTGTTTTGTTATATTTTTTTCTCTCACAATTTACTCAAGGTTCCAAAACTGAATATTGTTATTTTTTCTGCGGAGAAATAAATCAATTCATTAAAGGGATCGTTGACTTTGAAATTAATTTTTGGTATGTTTTAGCTTACTTCAAGGCATCCAAGATGTAGGTGTCTTTGTTTCCGCAGTAGTTTCAATTTTGATATTTTTAGGTCAAACCGTTCTCGTCTGTCTTTTCTTTGCCTTATTTAGCCTTTGCACTTGACAAGACACAAGTATGAACTATAAGCATATGAATGTAAAGATCTTATTATTATTATTATTATTATTATTACAAAATAATATTTTGTGACTTTTTCAAAGAACAAACATCGACATTTTATAATCAGAAGAAACATTTTAGAAATAAAATATTTTGAATATAAGTGCATGTTAATCATGTTTGAAATAATAAAACATTTAAATAGAAGGTTAAATAATTGTCAAACAGTTAAGATTTAGCATAAAATATCCTTGTGCAGAAATCACACAGAGTCTCAACAAGGTCGAATCGAAGGCAAATTCTGGGTCTGTTTTTTTTATACTCTCCTGCAGCCTCTTCATGCCGGTTGTGCAGCCAGTTTGTCATCTGAATACCCGGGCATAAGCAAAAGTGGCCTAAATTAATTTGGCAAGAGGAAGAGGCAGATGGAACATGTAATTGTAAAGGCACCGTTTTGGCAGCCTGAAAAGACAACTTAGAAGAATTAATATCTCCCTATGGTTAATAAATGCGTTTTTCACATTCTTCCTTTGATTAATTTCAAAACATTTATCTCATTTTAACTGTGCAAAAACAAGCTGTGTGAAACCTTAATCGTACACTAAATGATGGCAATTGCTAAGTGTTATTCTAAATCCTTAGCAGATATTAGAGTGTTCCTCCTATAAAATGTGAACCATTCGCTTCGCTTTATTAAACAACTAAATTTAGACATGGAAATCATTTTTAGTGTTTACCTCTAGGATGCCACCCTCATATTACCAAAATAAATCCACGGGGGGAAAAAAACTAGAAAAACTTCATCCCCAGGATCACAAAACATCATCTTATTACATAAAAAGTAACTCACGTACTTGAAGATAGTTGTTTGAAAGGATGTAGACTGACATGTTACTTCTGTTAACACACCTATATGTGTCTGTTGCTGTGACAGTGTGTGATTCCTCCCTAAGGGTTTACACATGATGGCGGAGTCAAATCATTCCAGCTTCGGATTTCTTTATAACTCTCAACTCTCAAATGCTTTCTTTTCAAAGCGACCTACAGCTCATCTTTAAAATAATGAATAATAATTGTATAATAATATACTGCAAGCTTGAGAAAAGCCGAGTGAGTGCACTTTTTTACCTCAGTGGTACTGTTAATTTTATTTTTGAATATTTCAACCAAAAAATGTAAATCCTGTCATCGTTTACTCAACCTTTCTCAATCCTTTGCGTTCATAACGTTTCTTCTTATGTGAAATAAATGATGGTGCACTACATAATGACGATGAGGTATTGGAGTTAATAAATAAATAAACGTTAGCTTTGTACGAAGAACACATTGAAATTCAAGAATTGCTGTGAGCAGATCATTAAATCAGTGAGTTGAATTTATTTAAGTTCAGTCTAATTTGGAAATCCATTGGCTCATAGACCTTAGGCAGGGTAACAACACCAAATTACATTTTTGACAGGAATGAAAATAAGGTTGTGAGAAAAAGAAGTAGATATGTTCAATGTCTTTTTCCACTGGTATAGCGTTGTTCGGGGGAAAAAAACAGCTTTGAAAGTTGTGAATTGTGAAAATGATGTGAGGACCTTTATTCATTGTACAACACTATTCCTCAAAGCCTCATTTTCATATATTTAACCTGACTAAGGTCTATTGGAATGAACCAGTTAAAAAAATCTGTCATGTGGACTAATTTTGTGTATCTTATTTTGGAGATGCCAGATGTGGTCACAATGAACAGTTGTTGCATCAAAAGAAATGCATAAACAGCAAAAACAGCATATGACAACCTGATTGAAATTAATTTTTGGGTGCAAGAATAAAGTGTTCATATGATGGACAATTAATTTACTTAATCTAAGATTTTTGGAAGGATTAAAAAGGAAATTATGAAGAAGAGTACTGGCACATGTAAAATAAAAAAACAAGCCAAACAACTCCAATGATCTGTTCCCTTGTGGGAAATAAAAGCCAGCCAATGAAATTGTGCTTGATACTGCCATCTTTACCTTACACATCAGTAATCAGTCTGAATCTCTGCACATCCAAAAACATATAACACCTGTGTGTGTGTGTGTTTTCACTTAGGCTATAACACCTGTCTTAAAATGTAAGGGATACTGGAGCTTGGTTGGAGTGGTGGGACTGCTCGCGGTAGGCGCCGGAAAATTTCCCTTATTTTCAAATCCAAAACTTGACAGGTATGGTACAAGAAGTATGCTCAGGTTAGACTGTCACAGACCTTACACTCTTAGAAGAAATGGTTCTATTTAGAACCAGAAATGGTTCCATCCCCTGTTTCATATATGGAACCCCAAAATGGTTCAATATAGAACCATTTTTTTTTGGTAAAAGGTTGTATTGTCCAAGTACGGAACCCCAAGGTTCTATATAGAACCCAGAGGAACCGTTTTTTAAGAGTGTATAGAACCTTTTAGGGGTTCCAAATACGTAGCGCTGATAGAACCTTTTAAGGTTCTATAACCTTTTCTTCTAAGAGTATAGTTAAAGTGGTCCAGAATCAATATGCTTTTCAGAATATGCGCTGTAAATAGTCATCAGATCACAAATAATCTGCCAAGACAGATGTTTACAGCTATTTTATCAAAAACTCACTTAATTACTGTATATACTCCCAATTTACACAATTAGATCACACAACATTGAACCAATGTTGTTATCGTAAAACTATTTACAATCACATTTGATAATTGAAATAAAGCTGAAATAGAATAAAATATAACTATTAGATGAAAAAGAAATGTAGAAACTAACTGATAATTAAGTTTGAGTTTATATACTGTATATTAAATATACACAAACTTAACGAAGCATTCATACGTAGCACTGACAGCTTGTGATTGGATCATTTGAGACAAACGTGACTAAGAATTTGATGTCCCGGAGTGAAATATGGAGTCTGTTCAGAGCAGTGTGTGTGTGTGTACACGATGCTTTAGCAGTACAAATAGAGACGCGACCACCACTGTGGCTCCCACATCTCTGGGGGGGAGATTGGCTGCCTTAAGCCATCTGAGCATCCAAACCCCCATCCTATCATTTCATCATCATCATCCCTCATCAATCTCCCAATCCCTCACTTCACCCGCATTCCCCTTCCAAGCCTGTACCATTATTTCTCAGTGTCTGACTCGCCCTCAATCTCTCTGCCTCTCTTTGATTACTGACATGAGATGTCTCATCCAGCTTAGAGATTTCTCTGCTGAGCCGCCACTCGAGTGTCATTTGACACACACACACACACACGCACACGCATACACTCACATATCACACATGGCCCTCAGCTGTGGCACAAGGCATCTGCTATCTCAGACAGTCATGCCGTGTTAATGTAAGCACAGAACATCTCGTTCATTAGCAGCACCAGAAACTTTTGAGAAATGGCTTGTTGTACTTTCAGCACTATTCTCATTGCTACACTTTTTTTAAAAACACCACCTAATATCAGGGGTGGAAAGAGTGCTGAAAAAATATATATACTCCGGAAAAAGTTCCAAAAAATGTGTGAGTAGAGTAAAAAAGCAGCTTATTTAAAAGTACGCATGAGTAGCGAGTATTGAGCTGCGGATTCCCCTTATAATAAACACTGTACACTGCAATACAATCAGTCTATAACCCAAAAATTTTGACTGCCAACTTTTTCAAATGCATCAAAACAACACGGAAATACTATTACAGAGATGGAGAGAGTTATTCTCAGGTCAGGTCATTTAAATCTTAATGTACGAAAAATAGATTTAGAATCAGTTGAAAGGCCACTGAGCCTCAGCATGCTATTGTTGCACATAAAATATCAACAGTCAAAACTGTACAAAGACTACAAAAACCTTTAGAAGCTCACATAGAAGAAATGTGAAATTATTTTTGAATTTGGAGCTTTCTAGACTGAGAAAAGCCAGAAAATGTATTTCTGACTTATGTGGATGAAAGAAAACAACTCCCAGAATGCACTTGCTTCGCTGCCAAAGGAGGCCTCACCTACCGGTAACCGCATAGTAGGTAAACAACAGTGAAGGCCACTAGTGAGTCTCCATGATGAGTGAGTCTGCCCAAAAATTTGTTTCGAGATCGCCCAAAATGTCCGGGATTGGGCTTTTGCGTTCTACAGTTGCCATTCATCATGTTTACTGTGGCGAGCAGGACGAGTGAGGGCCGCGGGAGAACGGCGCGAGGCCGGTGGCGTGATTA
>JAOTRC010000018.1:12497843-12509217 GCA_027497675.1 Cyprinella lutrensis
TCCACCTCTCAAATTTAATCAAAAATATCTTCATTTGTGTTCCAAAGACGAACAAAGGTCTTACGGGGTTGGTACAGGATAGGGGTGAGTAATTAATGACTTAATTTTCATTTTTGGGTGAACCAACGACATTGATGGTGCATTTTAAGGTCAAAACACAACTTTCGCCCTATTCGCAGAAACTGACCGACACTAAAATTTGAGTAAAAACAATAGTATTGTACAACCGATATTATGCTATCAGTCCATATTCTTACAGTCTTAAATAAATTGGGAGATTTGTGGAATTAAACCCCGATCAGGTCAGGTCTGTTAACTCAGCATGTTTCTTCTGTTCTTCTATGCTGAAGCAGCGGGACTGGTGAGTGGAACACAAGACCAAACTGCATGAGACAAATTGCTTTCTCAGTCCCATTTGATTCAACCTCTGTGATGGGTGGAACACATACTGTGCACGCAAAGAGGAACAAATTTCTCCTTTTCTGCTCTTTGCTCTGTGAACGGTGAAAAATCTTTGAACATATGTGAACCAAAAGGGAAGAAAGGAACATTCTCTTTGCTCCTCAGTAATCAAATTCAACTGGGTTTCTGTTGTCCAATAATTGAAATGTTTAAGTGTGAAAATCGAAATGATCTCCACTGCGAGCGAAACGTCTTCACTTCGACAAATGAGAGTTACGTTCCAGTCGCATTAGCAATTCGGTCTGCTCACCTCTCTTCTTAGCGTAAAATAGATATTGTGTTGAGAAAGGGAGAATCCCCTCAAACAAAAGCCATCCCTTTCATGACCAACGAGCAGCCAAAGCCATTGGAGAGGGTCAGTTTTGTTTAAAAACACTCCCTCTCTCATGCCTTTGAGAGAGTAGCTTGATGCAGAAATGAAGGGTGTCTACTTCGCCTTTTGTGGTACGAGCCAATGGCGGTTTTCACCCGTTTGATGTTTAAAGTGCGCGAGAGTATGTCACTCTGAAGGATTTGATCAGTCAACTAGCAGACACTTGATTAATGGAACTGATCCCTTTCGGTATGGGAGATCCTCTTCCGTCCCCTCCCCGTTCACTCCCGGGCCTTGTTTTCCTTCTTTGGGACGTGCAGAACGAATGACACAGATGTTGTTGGAGGAGACAGTCCCCGTCCCTCTCCTCCTCTCCCGCGCTCCCAGCATGGGGCCTGAAACTTGTTTTTCAATCATTGTTTCCGCCAACTTCTTTCCCAAAAGAGAAAAGCGAGGCGAGAAAGAGGAGGGAGAGAGCGGAGGGAGCGCTTAATAAAAGAGGGAGGGAAAGTAAATACAAAGCATTTGTGGATTATAAAGAAAAACATTCTTTATAACAATCTCTCGATAATTTAGCACCGCGAGGACTGTGGGGAGAAGGGTGGATCGGTCTTAGCCACAGTTGGGAAGTTGGGATGGTGTAGTGGAGGGTGCAAGTCCAGAGGAGAGGAGCTTTACGCTGAAGATGCAGGTGTCAGCATGGCTGCTGTGGGTGGCATGGCTGTGTACCTGGACCGAGGCGGCGCGCCATTGCCAATGCCAATGCGCATGCCTACCTGACGAACAGGTGGCAGAGAGGTCAGAGAGGTCAGAGGGAAGAGGGCACCTTCGCCATCACCTACCACACCAGCGGGCATCGCACAGGGAGAGGGCCCATCGCAGGAAAGGTAAAACCAATGGATTTTTACCAATAGTGATGTCAAATCGTCATTCTACTCATAAACAGATGTTTTGTTGAGGAATAATCATTTAAATTTGTAAATCTATATAAAAAATGATCATTTTTACTCCAGATCTAATAGTAATGTTATTCAGAATCTAATAGTTTCGGCAGCCGCTCTCTCGGGAAATCAGCATGGGGTCCAAAGCATGAAATCAGAAAGACAGTGATAACTTGATAAAGTCTTTTTTCACTTCATGATTTTCACTTGTGGCCGCCGTTAATTTAATTTAAACGTGAAGGGTTCATTACGTTAGCGTTACGGTATTGTATTGTGTTGCATTTAAGTGACTGTTTTGAAGTTTCACTGTTTAACAAACTTTAGTTGGTGTAGTTTATGGTATATTTGACCTTTTTGTGGATGGTAATCCAAGAAAACTTTGTGTATGATTTGTTGAGTAGTTGTTTGACTTAAGGAAAGTGATGAACAAGAGGAAAAATTGGAGCAATTAAATCAATATCTTCTTTCTTTGCTATTCAATAAAATTAAAAAATCTATGAACAGAGCGCCATCCATCAGAGCGCATGCTTTATTCCTTTTTGAGACAGTTTTGTATATAAATAATGCTAAGCTCATACTCGGATTCTTAAGAAATTAAATGCAAAGAGAATTATTTATGAGTAAAACGTGCTGAAAAGTTAGTCTGAGTGCTAAATCAGCCTGGGCTTCTTTTGCGGTGCAGCTTTAATTCTGTGTTGTGGTATGCAGCCCCATAGTCCCTCAACATCTTTTGTTAGTCACTGAAAGCTGGTGATCCACAGGGCCATCAAGGCACTGCTCTCTGGATCAATATACGTGTCCATCAGTGTGGCTTGCTCTTTTAGGCCACACAATGGACAGTTCTCTAAACAACACTTTATTTATATGTGGCTTTCGAGAAAATGAACTGCCGCCGCCTCTGCTTTTCTCTCTTCTCTTTTCTTTTCGCTTTCTGTTTTCTTCTCACTCCGTTTCACCCCCTCAGCGACCGTATTTACACAGACTTAATAGTAATTGGAATTAGCAAGTGTTGCCCCTCGGTGTTGTTGTAGTTCTACAGTAACAGCTGTGCTCAACTTTCACTTTTGTAAACTTTCTTGATTCATTTTTATTTTGTCTTTGACGAATATTCTTTATGAAACTTATTAATCTAAGCGACAAATTTGTTTTTTAATTGGGGAAAAAAGTTTATTGTGTGACTTGAGCATAACTCGTGGGAACTTTCTATGCTAGCTATTAAGTTTTTTGAAAATCTGATTTGTTCAGGAATATTTCTAGCTGATTTTTAATTTTTTTGACTGGCTAGTAGGCCTATGAAATTTAGAGCAAATTTATATTCATAAAAAATCTTTAAAAAAAAATCTTGGCTGTGAGGTCTAATGCTTTCCTGTTTCTGTATGCTGTCATCACAGACATTTAAAACCTTTATCTCACAGTATATTACTGACAGAATAGGGAAATCATTATCAGCCACAACAAAAGTTGTCTAGAAGTAGGCTAGTAGCCATGTAAGAAAAGAAAAAGGTTCAAGACACGTCGTACACTGTAAAAAAATAGCCGAACACTTGAAACCAACTGAAACGAATTGACCGAAACGAACTCCTTCTCTCTTATGAGTAGACTATTTGGCCCAAAGTATGTGCCAAATTGTAAACAATGTCGTCTTGAATTCAAACCCAAAATAAAAACTGAGGGCAAAAGCTTAACTTCAGGAAACTGTACGTCACATATGTGTAGTTTACCTCAGCAATTGTTAGAGGCATTAGTTATCGCTGGTGTAAATACATTCCGGTCATCATGTCATCAACTCCTGAGTCCCGCAGCTCGAGTCACCGGGGCGGGTCTCAATCCGGATGGCGCTCTGTTCAACACTCATACTCACTGAAACGACAGAGACACATGACTGCGATAGGGTACCTGTAGAACGATGCGTTGAAAATTTTCATAAACTTAATTCGACGTGACACGTAATATGACAAGACACTTTATCAAGCTCTTTTGGATTTTTGGGATTATTTATAATATTGAAGGTAAGCACTAACTTTTTCAGTCTTTAACTATCGTCGTTTTTATGATGAAGAAATCATGTAATTCTGACAGAATATTTATAAATTTTACAACAAAAAATATAAACGATCGATAGGAATATAGCCTACATATAATTACTAAGCAGGGGGCTAAACAGTGGGCTTTATAATGTTAACTTAATATACTTTTCAATCCCATCATCGTAAAAGTTAACATTTCAGTAGCTATATTATTAATTTAGTTACATATGTTTAACGTATAGGGTAGCCCTACGTCTAAATGTTGCTCCAATTGTTATTTACATGCTAACAAATATCTCATACTAACAAATGCCTGTTTATAAAAATCAACCTTTATGCACACAACTTTTTAAATTACGGCTAATTTTTCCTTTAAACAGTCTCAAAGCCCATTTAGGATGTCACAATATACTGTTAAAGTGCAGCATTTATTTTACATACTTAAGTGTTTCTCCCAAATTCCTCCACAGTGAAAATGACATCGCAGGACTGTGAGACCGTGTTTCCTCTCTTTCAGGAAACTGCCCCATCAGAGACAATAGAAACTTTTTATAGTCAAACACAATTTTGCCAAGAATGTAGAGCTCAAATTCTCCATTGTGCATTTCACCCTATAGTTTACTTTTGATGCATCAGAAACAGACTAAGCATGCATACTTGGCTTATTTCAGTTTATGTTTACCAACATAATTTATGTTTTTCAAATAAGATAGACAACAAGGACTTGTTGTAAGACCAAAGCAAATGCTTTTTTTGTTTGTTTCAAGGAAGGACACCCTCTCATGCCCATGTGATTGGCATGTTTTGGCGTGAGAGTACAAAGAGACATTGTAGGACTTTGTAATTGGGCCAATAATAGCAGAGGGCCATTCCTGCGCTTGGTGCACACAGGTGACGGATGTCCTGTTGGTCTATGACTTTTGTTTGTAAGTGCTGGGCTTTTGTTCCACTCTAGAGTGGGAAAAACAGCCTCCGGCACTGACTCCGTACAGGAAATGTGTTTCCCTTACTCATCTCGGGGTCATCAGGCCATCCCAAACAAAAGAATTCAACGAGCTCTCAAGACTGGAATTTGTTCGATGTATTTGTTTAGTGGATGTCACTCGTGTTTGATTCTCCATTTTCTGTCCTCCAGGATCCAGGCTCGTTTCAGATAGTGGCCTTCCCCGTATTGTCCACCATCCCTCTGATGTGGTGGTCCGGGTGGGCAGCCCGGCCACGCTATCCTGCAGGGCAGAGGGCAACCCTGAGCCCACCATTGAGTGGCTCCGAAATGGCCAACCACTTGACATAAACAAGATGGATGCCCAATCACAGCCTATCGTTTTACCAGAAGGAAGTTTGTTCTTCTTCAGCGTCGTCCCTGGCCGAAAGAGTCAGTCCCATGAAGCCGTGTATGCCTGCGTTGCTCGGAACAGCGTCGGGATTGCGACCAGCAGAAACGCCTCTCTTCATATAGCAGGTTTGAATCAGGATCTTTGGATGTTTCCTGATATTTAAAGGACAGTTCACTTGAAAATGAATGAACCCATTGTCATGTTGTTTTAAATCTATTTGTATTTAGGCTGGATTTACACTGCAGGTCTTGATGCCCAAATCCGATTTTCTGACTATATCCGATCCACTTACATCATCTTTTAAAAGTGACCCATATCTGATTTTTGCATTTACACTATACACTGCTGAAACTACAAAATGTAGACGTACTGACCCGGAAAAGCGAGTAAAACAGCACGAAATGCAATGGATGCAGATCGCAAAAGTCATCCAAAAAGTCAGCAAAACATTGGTCTCGTATGGCGAAGAAAAAGAGGAGAGCCCTTGTTGGCACTGTAGCCACGAGCTCTTAAAACAGCGCCTCCACATATCTCGTGAAATGTCTTCAAACACGGATTTATTTCTGTAACAACCCTGCATTTTTGCCAGCACTCTTTGCCCCAAACATTCAAAAGACATGAAACCTCCACATTGCTCTACTGTGTGTATCCTCCGTCCACCATGCTGCCTATATTAAGTCATGGCATCTCAGTTGGTGATGACATCACTTTTTTAATGACGTACGACTCGCATTTACTGGGGAATATCCGATTTGTCTGCTTACATGGCACTTGCAAATGCACGTATACGATTCATATCCGATTTATCACCACATGAGTGAGGCCTGAATCCGATGTGAGAAAATCGGAATCCATGTGCTTTTTTTCCTGCTTAAATGGGAGGAAAAAAACTGATTTGGGTCACTTGAACCATGCTGTGTAAATGGGGCTTTAGTTGTTTTGTGGAACATGACCATATACATTTTGACAAATGTCTTTATCATTTTATTATTATTTTTTTATAAATTAGTCAATGGAGTCTAAAACAACCATCTCCACGGTCAGTTCCCACATAAACTCACTTGTTTGACCCCGATAAAAACAAGTGACCTGTCAAGACCTACTTAAATGCTCTGAAGCAACAAGAGGGTGAGGAAGCTTATTGAGATGTTCAATGAGATTACCGAAGATCAGATGTCAAAGTTTGCTTTCCTGCCCGAAACAAACAGAGCACTAATTGAGCTGTGACAGCATGCTGTGTTTGTAGCCCAAACAGATTCCTCGGCAGGCCAGTTTACTCTGCATTCCACTGGATTGGAGCAGGACCTGATTGAGACATTAAATCAATTGTTGCACACAATGAATTTGCGTTTTGTTTACATCGATTCATCTGTTAGATCAACAAGCTACATCAGATGAGCTGACAATGGGCACTGATTACTAAAGCAAAAGGCCGTTAATGAAGAAAAAAAAAAATTTTCCTGAAATGTAGCAACTGATTGTCAGAATTTCTGTTCGTTTTTTTGATCACAACTGGCAATTAGCACTTAGATTAGACTACCATTCAAATGTTTGGAGTCGGTAAGATTTTTAAATGTTTTTTAAAAGACACATGCTCACCAAGGTGTTTATTTGAAAAAAAAAATGTAGTAAAAACAGTAAAATTATGAAATATTATTACAATTTAAAATAACGGTTTTCTATTTTGATATCTATTAAAATGTAATTTATTTCTGGGATGCGAAGCTGAAATTTCAGCAGCCATCACTCCAGTCTTCAGTCACATGATCCTTCAGAAATCATTCTTTGGTGCTCAATAATTTTAAAAATAGCTGTGCTTTTTAATATTTTTGTTGGAAACCGTGATGCATTTCAGGATTAATATGAAGTTCAAAAGAACAACATTAATTTGATATATGAATGATTTGTAACGTTATAAAACTGTAATTTTTGCATCTTTGCTGAATAAAAGTATTAATTTCGTTTTAAAAAATCACATCTTACCACAAACTTTTAAACAGTATTGTATGTTAACCTTTTAGCACTATATATAGCACTACAGAATGTATTATATAGATAGATTTAGTTTAATGAAACTCTGACCATTGTGATTGTGTTATTTCCAGCTCTGCGAGAGGACTTCCGTGTGCAGCCCAGTGGCGTGGAGGTGGTGGTTGGTGAGGTTGCTGTGATGAACTGCAGCCCACCCGTGGGACATCCAGAGCCCAACGTCACCTGGAGGAAAGATGGGATCCCCATCAACAGCAGCAATGAACATTATAGTGTAAGAGCAAAATGTATTTTATTTTGACATTGTTTTCAAATTTCTTGGGTTTGATTTGTCTGTTAAAGGGACATTGTATAGGAAATTCTCCCATCTAGCGGTGAAAATGTACAAATTATGCTCTCAAGCTCCTCGCTTTTCAAATGCGTGTTGCATCTACTATAGCCTTTATATTACAGTATGAATTACTGACGGTGAAAAACATGAACTATTGTAATAAGTAGTTATGCCTTCTTTATTAGTAATATTTTCTGAAGTATATGCATTGTTAGATATCATCATCAACTTTTAACAATAAATGTTCATCTGACTATAAAATAAAGTACACAATCAAACAATGAAAAAAGACTGTAACATTGCCTTACCTGTCTAGAAGAAAGCAGGACTTCAGCGTCTCTTTTGAAATCTTTCTCCTGCATTAGCACTATCCACCTGGAAAAAGCTAGCCCGACATTAACTTGTGTTTTTGTAATCTCCGCCGGTCACGTTTCATTTTACGATCTATTTTATTTCGCCGCTCTGCTCCACCGCTTCTGCTGCTTTCGGTTACGTGACGCTGGATCTGAACGAAAACGCGTTTGCCAAGCACTTTTTGTCCCTCTCCGCTATCATAGTTTTTCAAGATGGCGCAACTACATGGAAGCCTCCGTGGACCTACCCGTCCCATGTATATAAAGATAATAAATTCTTCGTTTATGAGGATAAGTCATATAATTAGCAGAGGTATTTGTACACTATTGAGGACATATTTATGAATAAAAATATTGATTTTAAATAATAAAATACATTAAAAAGTACACATTGTCCCTTTAAAATCTTTTTCTTGAGAACTCTTCTTGGTATATGTCTGTAGAGGGCAGTATAACACAAAAAGGGAATCCTTAGTACGTTGAACAGGATTTTGTGTGCTTGCCCTGGATCACAATATATTTCTGCTTATCCTCATATATAGGAACTGAATGGCAAACTGATAATTGCTCCAGCCCAGAAGAATGACTCTGGAGTTTACAGCTGTATAGCCTCAAACATAGTTGGAGTGAGGGAAAGCCGCGCCGCTCGGCTGTCTGTATTAGGTGAGCCCTGTTAATGTGCTTTAATGTACGGTGTGATACATTGTCACTTTGCTCTAAAATGTCAAAAACCCATGCTTCTGTTATTCTTCCTCAGCTAAGCCAATGTTATTGCGTAAACCAGAGGACGTCTCAGTGCAGCTTGGGGAGTCAGCACAGTTTTTCTGTGAGGCTGACGGAGACCCCATGCCTTCCGTAGAGTGGAGCCGAGACCAAGGGCCTCTACCCAATGGCAGGTCAGACCCATCGGCCATCAATCTTTCCACATCATTTAAATGTGGTACCTGTAGGTCTTTATGAGGCTACAGTCATTTATTAAGTACTAAGAGTGTAATAAATGAAAATACATTAAAAAAATAAACAAACCTAGTCATTTCTTTTAAATAAACTGAATCAAGCATAGCAGTGCCTTTTACAACTCTCAGCCAAACCATCAACCCCTATTGTAAATGTTTGATTTTTCCTGTAAAACTACATATTACTTTACCAACATTAACAAATATGATTACTTTATGGTTATTTAGTGTTGACTTAGTTTTTAAATGAATTAGCTTATCTTTATGTCCTGGATTCAACCATAAGTTGGCATGAATTGGAAGTTGCGATAGTCTTTTCTTCCCTATTGTGACGTATATCCGAGCGAAATGGCATCTCGAACAAGACAAAAATGAGGATTGATTGGATCGTTGTGGTTTGCTGTTGCTATGATCTAAAGTCTGTAAAAAAGGATGGACAACATGTCTTCACTTCCTTCCACTGTACAAAAAAATGGTCCACAGAAATGTTGGACAGAAATGGTCATCCCAGAAATGGTCACTGCTGCTGATGTCATTTGAAGCCTGAGTCCGCGCAGTACTGAACCTAGTATCAAACTAGTAGTCAACCAAATATCAAAAAATCCTACTCCCATAGACTCAATCATATGCACAGCTGTCAATCATGACCTTCCACTCCGCTTTTAAAGCATCAAATTAACTAAAACCAAACTTGTTGGAAAAACAAACCCTTGAACATATACCAGCGTGATAAGAACTACCTAAAATGACAGAAACCATCTTCATAAAAACATTTGAAGTGTAATTTGATTTTTTGCATTCCCATTTGATTACATTGAGAAGGTGGGGTTTATGACCTATACTGCAGCCAGCCACCAGGGGGCGATCCAAATTATTTTATTCCATAAAAATAAGAATTGTCCATTTTCATTTCATGACTTTTTATTCATAATTTATTTGTTAAAATTCTATGAATGTTAATAGATGACCAGTATTGGTGAAATGATGATTCACATCCCTAAGCTCTTTTTACAATCACATTTGCCAGGTATTTAATCAACCCAGACCACAGTCTGCAAATCCACTATGTGACGGCTCAGGACATGGGCAGGTACACCTGCACAGCAGAGAATAAGCTCGGGGTGTCTGTGGCCAGCGCACAGCTTCTTGTAGAGGGTAAGAGTATAAGTAATTATTCGATCAACACCCGTAAATCACTTTTTTTCTAAAACAGCATGCGCACTTCAACCACTTCCCAGCATGCCATTTGTATTCCATGTCTGGTTAATATATGTTACAGATACAGGAAGCACTAGACTGCGAGACCTACACAAGGAGCTGTCTGACTTACGTGTGAGCCTGGAGAACGTCACAGTTATGAGCACAGCCTCCAACATGTCTCAAGTCATGTGGAGGGTAAAGCAGTTCAGCTCATCCCTAACAAAACATGCACCTCACGTCAAATAATTGTACTTTGTTAAGTAACTCTTGTATTTCTGTTTGTAGTTGCAGTCGTCTATGTCACAGCCTCATTATCTTGAAGGCTTTGAGGTGCTGTATCGCTCTCTCCTGCCCGCCAGCTCAGAGTGGACAGCTCAACGGGTTCCTCAGCCTGGCCTTCACACCCATGTGGGACCTCTGAAGAGAGGCTACAAGTACGAGTTCAAAGTCCGACCCTACGGCGGGAGCCTGTACGGCAGGGAGAGCAACACCAGACACTTACGAGTGCCAGAGATAGGTGAGAATCTACAGTAAATTGAGCCAGCTCTCACGCCACACCCCCGATTTCTCACGCTGAAGTGTCAACCCGGACGGTCAAATGCCTGAAAGATGAGTTTATCTATAGATCTACCAGTTGAGGCACTCATGATCGCAAATTAGTTAAAATATCCTGTAATCTAGAGCGCGCGCGCATGCGAGACAGACGTGTTGAGCTCCTAATGGCGCGGTCCTAACCGTGCACGACGGCAGAGAGGTAAGCAAGCGAAGGAGCTTACACCAAACTAAACTCAAAAGTTGGCAGCTCTGTATTAATGATTATTATATACCATAGTATTTGCATGATACTTTAAACAATACCATAGTAATATCATAGGACATCCCAAAAAACAATATTATCATGGTTACTTAATTTATCCTACATTGTTTACTTCTTATATCGTACATACTCTTTTGTTTACTTATACATTTAAAGTTTGAGGTCAGTAAGAATTGTTTTAAGGAAAAATAAATTTTACTCAGCAAAGATGCATTAATTAAATAAAAAGTGATAGTAAAGATTTTTATGTTACAAAAGATTTTGGTTTCACTTATTCTGTGTTGTTCTTTTAAAACTTTTTGTCCATCCTGAAAAATATGCATCACACTTTCCATAATAATTTCCAATTTCCTTGATAATAATAAGAAATGTATATTATAATGATTTCTAAAGGATCATGTGACACTGAAGACTGGAGTAATGATGCTGAAATTTCAGCTTTGCATCCCAGAAATAAATTTGATTTGAAAATATGTTAAAATTATTATATTTTAAATATCAATAATATTTCACTCTACATTACTGTTTTTACTGTATTTTTGACATGCATTGATATATGCTGTATTTTCAAATACATGCAGCATTGGTGAACATAAGAGACTTCTGTCTAAAACATAAAAAAAAATCCTACAGAACTATTAAAACCAA
>JAOTRC010000018.1:12736783-12746808 GCA_027497675.1 Cyprinella lutrensis
CCCAAAACGTCAGTTATATGACGAATTGGGATGAGACTGTGTTAGTTAATTAGGTAAGTGATCCTATTTTTTTTATCAGAATAATGTCAAAATTTCCAAACATCATCTGATTAATTCATCTGCTGTCCATCACTATAAATTATACGGTATTAAATAGTCGTTGAACATCCTTTTCACTCATGCAGGATTTCAAAAACCTTACAAATGTGTGAATTTTGACTATGAAAGATATTTTAAAAAGTTGTTTTATTATTATTTTAGAGGCCTTTGTTGTTCTGGGTTTGATTTTGGGCTACAATCGTAATGTGGGCAGCAGAAGAATGTTTGCCTTCCCACTCATTTGCTGTTCTGGTAGATAAATAGCAAACTGGTGTGGTGACTGAAATAAATGTCACTGATGGCTGTTGAATGTGGCTGGTGTGTGATATAGTATGACATATAGTAATACAAAATACAGTTTTGACAGTAAGGATTATCTATATATTTCTATTCCCTCTCAATTGGCTGGTGTGTGGTTAATTTTGGACCCTGTTTATCTTTTAGTGCATGTGTTTGGGGTGTGTGAGAGGGATTTCTGGAACAGACTGCTCATTGAGATTTCTAGATCAGACAGATCATTAACCCTGAACAGTCAGCTGTAAGCCTTTTGGCTTATCTTGCCGCCATCTTAATTCACAGATTGAGTAATTAGTTTGTCACACCTTCATCTGAAAAGCTTTAGATTATCTCATCTGTATCATTATGAGAAACAGCATTTTATGAACACTCTTATTTTTCATTTTTCCATTTATTAACTATATTGGCATAAACTGAATATGATCCAACCTCACATGTAATTTCTGGCTATGCTTCACAATCTACTACTTTCTCCCTGTGGCTCGAACACCTTATTATATTCAATATTTACACTGGGAATTGAAGAAAATGTTGACCAAACACTCATAAATTCAGCAATAATGGTCAAATCCAATAGCTTAGACGAGTCAGATAATCGTCGGTCCAGTGAACAAACATGCAATCTCGCGCAGTTACCCCAAATGAGAATTGCAAAGTGACTTGCAGTGTGGAGGCGTGAAGGAGATGAAATGTCGAGGTGCAACCATGAGACGTGTTCTGCTGCATTTCTGTCCTTTCAGCAGTGTGTACTACACCGGCCAACTCATCGGCACTCATTCTCGATGGGAGGCGGGTAAATGCTTCGGTGGTCCTGGTGGACCGCTGTGTCTGGCCATTTCTTGTTTTGAACTCATAGATTCTCAAGGTCAGACCGTGCACTCAAGTGCAAATAGCTTTTCATGGTGAATCCTTGCACCAGACAGCTCTTGACAAAAATCACACTGAGATGCAACCATCCAGCTTGCTGATGCATTTACCTGAAGAGTGGAAGTGGACTATTATTTGGAGGGGAGGGGGTTAGCAATGAGGTCTAAAAACTAGGGCTATGCCATTAATCGTAATTGATTTTTCATTTTCGATTTTGGCTTGCATGAAAAACAGATTATTGTGTAGCATCCACAGTCTGTCCCGTTCCTTTCACTCACAGTGTGTGCTTTCGTTCCTCCCCATAAGCTTAAACTTGAAGCTAAATGAGTGTTGTAAAATGCAGTCTACTGTTGCTAAACTGCGGGATGTGCTTGATATTAAACACTGTTATTAAAAGCATATTAAGCCTCGAAAGATATACAGTTCCCTAGACGGCCTCCTGTCTGCACACTCCGAGATGGGGCGAAACGTGCATAGCATATGCAATGTATTCTGTGGGCTTCAGATTCTCGTGTAAATGGTCAAAACACAGTTTTGGTTTAAGTATCCTTGTAAATGCAGTCGGTTATGTTTTAAGTGAATGTAAACACTGAGAAAGAGCACTATGTGACAGTATATTGGTCTGTGCATTAGCTCTTAAAGGGACGGCAGCCTAAAAAATCTGCTTCATTATTGTTAATCAAACAACAAAAGACAAATATAAAATCACTCACTGCTCTTGAATGAATAAACTAGTTTTAATATAAATTATATTTAATGTATAGTTTCATTCATTTATTTTTGGACAGGGAAAAAAATAGACATTCATCTTAGATAGGAGAGATGCATTTCACCAGGTTACTTGTGCTAATTTCTGTAGTCCCTGATTTACATTTGATTACTCAATTATTCAATGTCTAGGTTAGTACATCTGTTAGTACATCTTCCTAAAAACTTAAAGTACTGTTCATTTAATTTGTATATTTTGTTGTATGATTTGTTGGTTTTGTTTGCAATTTAGTTTATTTCTTTTTATTGCATTGCCAACTACTTGTCTTCTGTAACTGTTTTGAAGACTTTTTCCTATACATTAACCCAGTATTAGTGTGTGTATTGATTATTGTAAAATTTTACTGATATTTAAATTAACTTGTATCATGAAATATCACTGATCATATAATATCTTTGATCATATCTCCCACCAATAATCACGTAAAAAAAAATCGTGATTATGATTGTTGCCATAATTAAGCAGCCGGATTAAAATCTGTAACTTATCTATTTATTTATTTATTTTGTATTTTTGTATGTTGTATAATGTATTAATCTTTTTAATTTGTATTTATCTTTTTAATTTACATTTATATTTGTCATATCATCTTATTTATTATTATTATATAGACTTGTCTGAGAGTCCTTGAAGTCAGTTATTTGAAAATCTGGATTTGTTACGTCTCCGCTGGCGAACACAGATTTCAGTCAATGTCAGGAATTATTTTGAAAAACACTTTGAAGTCAGGGCTGGATTTGGTTTTTGCTTTGAATTTGCTTTTATGAGATCAGCGCTGACTGAGTGTCATATTCAAAACCTGCTGGGTAACTCTTGATGAGTAAAATCCCCTGATTGAGAGGCGTATTTATCTCAATAACGGCTCCCCTCGAGCCCGTCGTGGCCTGGATCAAATTTCTCTGGCAACACAACTAAAAGGATTATGACACAGGTAACATCCCGGCGTCATAATGCAATCACCTGAACTGGTATAAACATCACAAATATGATCCTAGATCAGCAGGCCTCTAATGAGATTTGTTACGCATTATGAATATCAAGCCCATAGCTGCGGTTAAGCTTTATGTGGGTCGTGGGTGTCTAGATCATGATTAACCCATGAGCAGCTTGATGGAAAATATTACTTGTCAGTGACATGATATGAAGATGACATCACTGCCGTTACACCTCTATGACATCAGCTGTGAACTAAAGCTTGCTTTTTATGACATCAGGTACATTTAGGAGGCAATAATAACTGATATAAAAAATGGGAAATAAGTCTTCCTGCTGTTTCAACTTGAGCCGCTCTTTTCAGTTGGATGTTAAAAGGAATATTGCGGGTTACTTTTTGCTGAGTCTCTACTGTATATACACCATATGACTAGGTTATATTTTAATATAATGTGCATTAGGGATAGTTTACCCAAAAATTAAATTCCCTCCATGATTTACTCATTCTCAAGTCATCCCAGGTGTACAGTATATGGCATTCTTCTTTCAGACAAATTATTTTTAAAAATGTTCTGGCATTTGTTTGTTTTGTAGTCCATCAAAGTGCATCCACGCATGATAAAAGTAATCCACATTGCTCTGGGGGGTTAAAAATGGTGAAGTGAAACCATGTGTTCATGCAAAAAAACTAAAATAACTAGGGCTGTGCCGGTTTCAGAATTGGTGATAAAGGCTATGAAGTGAGTCAAATGTTACGGTTCGTAACATAACCGTCGTCGGGGGAGAGGGTGTTGCAAGGCGTTATAGGACAACTTAGTTTGAATAAACGAGCAGACACTGATTAGCTACTTGTTCTACGTTTATTTAAAATAAACGTTTTACGAACGTTTAACGAACGTAAAACGTTTTATGAATTACGAACACAAACAACAAACACAAGCTCCTCCGACATTTGTCAAAAAATGTCATTTTAGACTTCTAATTCATGACTGGTGTTTTGTTTTGCTCTATCCTCTGTACTTCCGCTTTCGTCATTATGTTGTGTATCAGGTTAAGTGTTACTCTTCCGCCATAAATTGAAGCCTACAACCGTCTGCCGGAAGCTAGTTATTTTAGTTGATAAAGTTTTAAATATGGATATATTTCTTACACATCGCTTCACTTCAGAAAGCCTTTATTAACCCTCACACTCTTAGAAGAAAAGGTTCTAAATAGAACCTTAAAAGGTTCTATCAGCACGACGTATCCATACAAATGGTTCTATATAGTACCATTTTGGAGTTCCATACATGAAGCGGGGGATGGAACCATTTCTGGTTCTAAATAGAACCATTTCTTCTAAGAGTGTATTATGGATGGATGCACTTTATGGAAAACGTCCATTCACTGCTGTTATAAAGCTTGGAAGAGGCAGGATTTTTTTTTTTTAAATATAACTCTGATTGTCTGAAAGAATAATGTCATATACACCTATGGCTTTAGGGTGAGTAAATCATGGAGCAATTTTCATTTTTGGGTGAACTTAACCCTTTAATAAACATAAATGTGTATAAGCATATGTGCATATATGCGCATATGTTATATGTATGCCATTTAACCATAAGTTTATTTGCTGATCAATAGACTTTAAGTTTCTGGGGGGATTTTCCTTTTGATACAGAATAGCAGCATTATCTATTGTGATTGTTTTCTTTAGTCTTTTGCTGGGACTTTGGGAGTTTTATCTACGATTGAAACTGTCCCTGCAGGAGTTTTGTCAAGGGTGGTGACACTCTGTAAATTGTTATTTTTTCCATAAACCGCTCGTCACTGTTCTCCCAGGGACTATGTTTTCATAACTCGCTGTTTTCAAAATGGTTTTGCTCTGTTCTCCATTCTGGCTATTTTACTCTCTATTGAAGCGGGCATTCATGCTGTGGTTGTGCTGTTAGATACACAGTTGAGAGTTTGATCACAGACCCGACCTCAGCAGAAGGAAACATGACCGGCCCCAGGATGTGCTTGCGTGCGTGCGTCTGTGTGCCGAGACGTGCCACAGGATCCACATCCTTTCCGCTTCTGTTTGTTTCTGTTGATCCTTAGGTTAATCAGAACTCCTCTAATGCAGAAACGCAAAACAGAGATTAATTACGCCCAAACACAACATCGTGACCTGCTGTTCCTGCTCTTGCCAATTTTTTTTGGCCTTTTAGCCTCCCATATCATGTGCTTTACCCATCAGTAATGGCCTTGTGTGTTTTTAAGAGCGGTTTAACTCTGGGGTTGCAGTGACGGATCAAGGCTGTATGTATTTTTGCGACCGAATCGCTAAACTGATGTGACACCGTGGGAATGTTAAGTCTTCTGAGAGTGTAATGTAATCCATCCCCCATAATGCTCAGCCGGTCTGGTGGTGCTGCTAAGTTTAGTGCAAATATTTTTTGGCTCAAAACTGACATTTTCAGCTATATATATATATAAAAATAATTTTGAAGTAGCACTGTGGCTATTTGTTTTGGTGTTATGAAGATAAAGGACTGAAAAACGGGCATAAAGAAAGCTGTATGTTTTCCTTTTTGATTGTATTTAGTCCATGTGATTCTTTATTCAGCTCAACAAACATTTGTTTTATTGGTTCTCATGTCAAATTAAGATTAATGTCTCACTCAGCCTACCAGAGACTTTATCTACCGCTGTGGTCAAGCTTCTGACATTTGAAGTGCAAGTCTTAATCGAAAAGTCCGTAATGCTCCTCAAAATCAGTCCAGTAAACTTCATCCATTCAAGAGTGAGCCGTATCTCTTTACTGATAGAAAGAATCACTCTAGCTCTGCGGAGAGAAGAGATAATGCCTTGGTCTCAATGATTTATCTGCACTATTTTCCATTATGATTTAGAGGACTGGAGCTCTATGGTAATTACGTTGTCTTCACAGTTGGGTAATTAGTTTTTGAACATTCGTCCTCAGCATGCGCCTTAATTGATCTATGGCTTAGCCACGCCCCCTCTACTCATTCGGACAAACAGTCAACATTCGGGGACAGGCGCCATGGCAGACATTTCACTTAGGCAATTGGTGATTTTTAGAGACAGAAAGATTACATATCATCTCGATAAGTCACCTAAATGGCATTAACTATGCATTTGAGGGTTATATTAATAATTTTATTGTTGAAGGTCGATGAAAAGCTTCAGCTCTAGGCAAAAATGTAACGGTCGAAGTGTAAACGTGATAAACCGCATATCGTTGCCATCACCGTTTGTTGGTGCTACAGTATTTACATGAATCATTCAGCACAATATTTGTTATCTCGGTTATTTACAGATACGTTAAGGAAGCTAAGTGACATGATGTACAATGCAGCTAGAAGCTAACGTTAACGTATTCTAATGTTAGGCTAACGTTACGTTAGAGATTTAAAAGATAACGTTCAAATACGTTGTTGACTTAACTTAGAACAGACATCCTTGTTTAATTTATCCACGTTTAGTTGGTGTTGTTGGTGGTCTACCGCATAACTTAATCCAGAGCAGACACTTATCTCGTTTGAGATGTGGCTTGGGAAAGGGTAAAAAAATACACACCGTCACCCAGCCTCTCGGGAACCTAGTGTTGGAGTTGCATGTACCCCATGCACACCGTTTGACCATTTTAAACTTAAAATTACAAGAAAAAACAAATGAAAACTCACTAACTGCAATGCATTTCAATGTACTTGGAAGCAGAGAATGTTCGAGTGTATTGGGCTTGCTACACACTGCGATTGGCTCATCGCGTTTGAGGGCGTGGCTTAGCCATAGGTCAATTGACATTTTGGGATGTTCTATCCCTTTAACAAAAGTAAACATTTGAAATCTCATACACTGGCTATAGATTCAGATAATACGGTGCTGCACACGTCACATTGATGAAATCTCCTTGTGGCTGTTGTCCCTCCCAATGTCAGTTTCATCAAAAGCTTAAAGTTGTCAAATGGGAATAAAATGACAAAGCAAGGTCAATAAGCGACATATTAAAGATTCCGTTAAAGCAGATTCCCTCTCAGCACTCCGAGTGCAGTTCTCTAAGCTCCAAGTCTCCGCTGGGAGACGTCTCTGAAGTGTCTACAGTCAAGGGGGCTATTAGCGAGATTATGTGGAGTGCAGTGTTTGATTTAATTAATCTGTTGGGAGAAAAACCCGTGCAGATTTACTTACATCTGTTTTCCTAACGTTACTTTGACGATTCCCCACACATACCTAATTAAACGCATAAACATTAATGCAGACGTGGTCGCCAGTATCCTGCTGATAAGATGAAAACTACAATGAGATGTCTATGATCTATGTTTTGTTTCGTTATGGGCCGCACATATTAACAAAGCCTATGTGTTCCTTTGCCTTGGTGGTGGACGATCAAGTTAAAAGGCAGCTGTCAGTGATTCGGTTAGTTTTGGCCTGGCAGAAAAGTCCTTGAAATGCAAAGTGGGGTGATTAGAAAAGAGAAACCAGTATTCTTTATCAAAGCGCAAGCAGGTCCTGCCATTTGGCTCATTTGAAATCCGGGCATCGCCGCTCTATTTGTCCAGTGCTTTGATACATGCGTCTGCACACTTTCTTATCCCTCGGCTTAAGTCTTCAATTGCCATGGACAAGGACACTGTGACAATTTAAGGCCGGATCTCTATCCTCACGCCTTGCGTATTCATCCTGACCTATTCCAGCACATCTGCAGGCTTTAAGTTTCAGACTCAATTAATCAAGCTGTTAGATTTGATTGGATTGGTCCAATGAAAATTGTGATTTTATGGAAGGGGTGAAAAAAACAACAACAACTTGCAACTAAACAGCTATATTGCCTATGGCTATCATGAGAGGAAATGTACTGCATCGTGAAATGTATGTTTGAGATCTCTATATTAATCCAGTTGATGTCTACCCTCTAAATAGAAATTTTGATAATATCTTTAATATCAATTTAAGAGCAAAACATTAAACTGTATTAGGGAATGGCTAATAAGCCAGTGTATGCTCCTCTGCTGCAAACTACTGGTTACAGTGGTGATTTATTTATTGGAACTAAAAATATTTGTTTGCAATCCCTTAGTTTCCCTACATCTTGTGACGTTTAGTTTTACAAATGGGGACAATCTTTGATAAATGAACAAATAATGTATTTGGTCATCACTAAGGGTGTCATGTCGAAATCGAACAAAATTAATTTACAATCTCGAACTTTGGATTAAAAAATGGAATCGTCGATGCTGCCATGCCCCCATGTCACAGCCAAAAAACTGACCATGTGAGTCTATGGTCAACCTCCTCTAACTTAGCTACAGCCATTCAAAAGATAGCATGGCAACTGCAGATGCAAGAGACCCATCAAACGAACTTGAACCCCCTCCTCTTTCATTGAAGTCACAGGTATGGAATTTTTTTGGATTTCCAGTGAGTTATGTTGACAACGTTCGTGCTTCAAAAAAGCCACAGTTTGAAGACATCCCAAGTGTCGCAGAAGTCCTGGGAGTCCCTGATGCACACAAATTAGTTAAAGTCTCCCGGAATCTAGAGTGAGCGAGCAAGAGCTCGCTGCATGCCGAGACAGAAAAAAAAAAACGTTCCCCAAACCGTATTGTGCGCACGAGAGACCTAGCGTGTCTGCCTCATGAAACACATGTAAGACAGAGAGCATCCTGATTGGTCGATTAATAAAAATCGAGAATCGAACCGAACCGTGACCTTAGAATCGAAAATATAATCGAATTGAGGATTTTGAGAATCGTGACACCCCTAGTCATTACATTAAAAATAACATTTAAACATAAAAATAGCGCTGGAAAAGCATGAAGCACTTGAACGTCTTTTTGAATTTCACTCTCAATTGTTTGTACGAACCCTGCTATGAATAATGTGAAAACATTTGACTAATTCTGCCACAATACTATGATTGCAGTTAGCGTTACCTTATGATAAACAAGCATAAATGTCAACATATAATAATAATTTCTATGAACTAGGCAGTGTTGTGCCTGAACGCGTCCAATGAACGATAGTTCATGAAAGCATTCATATTTTGGGTGAAATTGCACGTACTGTATTACTGCCTAGTGAACGTTACAGTGAATGTATTCATTCACTGTAACGTGAATGACACTGTAACGTGAATGAAAAACCTGGCGAAAAAAAAGCTTGCAACATATGGAAAAAAAGAACTATGAATGAACTAGTTCATTTTTTAAAGTATGAACTATGAACTGAACTAGTTCAAATTAAAACGTGTGAACTGAACTTTGTACTAGTTCATGTAGAAAGTGAACTTTCCCAACACTGGAATTAGGGATGTAAACGGTTAATCGATTATCGATTAATTGTCGACAAGAATTTACTTGATTAAATTAAATTAATTGTCGGCTAATTAAACAGTGCGAACATGACACGAGATTCTCCAAACTGAAAGAAACCAAACTTAAGGCAGTCAAAACGGAGTGGACTACCAGCTATATACAGTGTGCTAACCTGGAAAATCTAGCTGTATCCTAACAATAACTTAGCTCCCCTTATTAGCTAGGCTCCTTGCATGCTGGTTAATAACTTTTTTAAAACTGGGTCTCCAACATTAACAGCACTGTGTTGGACAGATTTGTGAGAGAGAAACTATCAGAGGGATAGTGCTCTGCGAATGCGCTACGGCGCTCTGCAATCAAATACGAATTTTAATAGGCTTAGTAAAAAAAAAAATATTCGGAAATCAATGTGTGGCGATCATCATTGATACTTTGCCACCACAAATAAATGAACGTATGGGAAATTCTCCCCTCTAATTTTAATGTCACCTTCCTCAGGGATGTTTTAAGTTGTGTTCAGTTCTATATTTGAAGTTTCCAAGTCTAGTAATTTTATTTTTCCCTTTCTCAGACCATGGGGAATTATAGTGCTGCTGCTAATGTTTCAAGTTTTTCATACAAGTAGATTATAGGCTTAATATAGTGTAAGCTAAGCCTACCCATGCAGATTTTTTATTTAAAATGTACTGGATTTTATGTGTGTGCATTTTTTTTTTCCAGTGCCAGTTCACCTTTGTGTGTGAGGCCATTCTGAGGGT
>JAOTRC010000018.1:12807819-12819055 GCA_027497675.1 Cyprinella lutrensis
ACATGGACATCTTGGATGACATGGGGGTGAGTAAATTATCAGCAAAAGTTTTTTCAAAAGTGAACTACTCCTTTAAGTGCCTGGGAAACTAAATAATTGAAAAATTCATTTATCGAATTTATGTGAAATCTGGGATGTCTTAAACAATGGAGAGTGGAAAACCAAAGAATGGTAATCATATCTGTAAAAGTCCTTCCTTGATCATTCGACTTGTCACTTTATATTTCAAATTGTCTTTACATAAAATGTGTTTGGGATTGGGGAGGAGAACGAGAGACAGAGGGACAGGAGGAGTGTTATTCTTTACACTGTCTCACAATAACACACACGCCCCTGCAGCCCTCTGGGGGCCATTTGATGGAGGGGGCTCCACATCCTGTAACACACACATGTACACGTGCAAACGCGCACTCATAACATAAACACAAACGCACACACCCATATACATGCACACAGAGGCCAGGTGCTTGTCTTCAGAGGGTGTTCCCTCAGAAGGGGGTCCCTGTGCTCCGTTTCTTGCGTTCATTCTTTCTCTCCCAGGGGAGTGGATACCGGTGGGCAGAAAGACCTATAATGCTTGGCGCCTTACTGGAAGTATGTGTTTTTCTCAGTGGCTTGTGACATGAAGCGTTACCACACGTGCAGTATGCCAACTGGCACCGGCGCGGCTCAACATACGTCTCTCTGTTCTCAAGATTGACACACCACTGAGTGGCAGAAAAGGCCTACATCCGAATTTCTCAAAAGCATTTTTCATTCACTGTGAGGGTTAGAGGAAGTAAGTGGACATTTGTTGATGTGGGAAAGCCGTGATAAAGAGATAAATGTGTGTGAGAGAGTGTTTGAGCACTCTTGTTCTGTTTGCGGGAAAAAAGCTAGAGATGAAAAGAGTAGATAACGCATGCTCACATGACCTTGGCCTGGCTGTGTATGTCCATTCCTCTTCCTCTACAAAGATGTGATGTCACTTCCTGGAAGTATCCTTGGCTTAAAGATTTTTTTATTGAACTGTTGCCTACTCACACACACACAAGTTGGTAAGATTCTTTGAAAGAGGTCTCTTATGCTCACCATGACTGCTTTTATTTGATAAAAAATGTGAAATATTATTACAAAACGTATTCTTAAAAACATCTTCTGAAAATTTCTTATTCTAAAAATGTAATTTGTTCCTGGTTTACATGAGGAATAACATTTTTTTTTAAATATTAAAGTAAATAATTTCATTATTTTAAAAAATTTCATTCAAATTTTATTTTATTTTTTTGTTTAAATAAAAAAAATTCACTGTATTTTTATCAAGCCTTGGTGAGCATAAGAGACTTCTTTTAAAGAATCTTACCGTCTCTTTTGGAATGTAGTTTAGTATTTTTGCAAGTTAATGTTACTACAATCAAAATATGTTTAAAATCAGAGTAAACCCCAAATATGCATAAGCAAAGATCATGTAAAGTGATAGTTCACCCCAAAATTAAACACCTCTGACCATCACATTTGAAACAGTCATAAAATATCATCTTTAATGTTCCACAGAAGAACAAAATGATGGCAGAATTTTCATTTTAGAGTAAACTGTGACTACAGTAATTAAGCATTGTGTGTGTGTGTGTGTGTGTGTGTGTGTGTACCTACTTTACCCAGAAGTGACCAAAAACTCCCTTTAAGGACGTTTTCATTTGTAAATCTGATATAAAAATAAAGTAATAAGGCTTTTTAAAATGTAAATATGCTGAAAGTTTTCTGTTATCGGGGTTTAGGGGTATATGGTTAGTGGAAGGGGATAAAATGTAGTTTTTACAGTATAAAAACCATTACGTCTATGGAATGTCTCCATTTATATAGCTAAGTAAAAGCCTGCGTGTGTGTGTGCAGGTTTATATTACACAAGGAAAGATAACCTACATTGTCTGGACCAGCCAGCCAGTGGTCCCAAGTGTGTGTGTGTGTGTTTTGACTTGGTGTGGTACAGTGCAGGGGGTCTCTGTGTGTTTGACACTGGTATGTGAAGCATGCTGGCTCATTGTATTACGTTAAGTATGGTTTACTGTAATTACTCCTCATGGGCCCCAATGTATGCATAATACACGCAAGCCTGGAAGCTATATTAAAGTTAGTGAATAAGACATTTAAATGGATTGTTTACCCAAAAATGAAAATTCATATTCTTAAATCCGCATGACTTGAGTTGTTTTCCAGAATGCCCATGTGCTCTTTTTCCATACAATGTAAGTCAATGGATGTTAGGACTGTTGAGCTAATCAAAATGTCAGCTCATTTATCTTTGCATTCAAGCATATTCTATATATTGTATAATTTCAAGATTTGAAGAAAAAACAGAATGGTGTGACCATTAGATTTGTAAAAGTATGCTACATGACACTAGCAGAAAGGGAAAACAGCAGAAGGACTGCGAAATGATGACAGAATGTTCCTTTTAGGATGAACAGGTACTGTAGATCTCAGACCTTCAGACCTCACCTTGACTAGTACAAACCATCTTTGTTTCTGTGCATGTTTTAAGGACAATATGCAAAACCTCTTTGTAGACTCTGCCTTTCAATTTAACCCAGAGTCAAAGGTGAGAGAAAGTAAAAGGAATCAAAAGACTTGAAAGGGCAAGTGAACAGTCAAGCTCATCTAGAGAGTGACAGAGTTCATGTCGGGTCAGCCTGTGATTAGGGCAGAATGAAAAAAGAAGCCTCAGCAGGTTGCTCTGGTTTCAGTCCTGAAGTGTCAACTAGTCCCTACCTGTGAAGGCCTCCCTCGCATCCCTTACTTCTCTACAGATAAAGCGTTGTCGGGATGGTTCCAGTTCACGTGGCTACGCCGAAGCGATAACAATTCTGTATTAGAAATTAAGGCCAGACAAGTAGTTTGTTGAGGGTTGGATCTTCCAAGGAATTCACACCTGTGCACTTATATTATGTAACCCGATCACACGGGAATTCGTGCGAATTTTAAAAGGTGGCTTATTCGTAACAATTTGTACGACCTCACTCGTATAAATTAGTACGATTTTTCCTAAATCGTACATATTTTACGAATTGGCCAATTTGTATGAATTCGTACGAATGACCTACCCCTGACCCCACCCCTAAACTTAACCATCACGTGGGTTTAGACAAATCTAATGAATTCGTACGAGTGAGGTTGTACGAATTAGCCACTTTTTAACGATTCGTCGAATTCATACGAATTGGTCGTGAGATAGCGTAGTCAGTGTTGATTCAGTTCAGTTCAATAACCGCGTAAAGTTAATCAATTATTAAAGGAGTTCAATTCAGCTACAAAGGCCTCTTTATTGCCCATAAAGGCAATCGAAGAATGAACTGGTGTAACGTAATTTTCTAAATTGACGTATATTTACATTTTCTTAAAAAAGTCATTTTCAATATTTTCAGTTTCTTTTTCTCACTTTGTTGTATTGATGAATAAATGAAAACAGACGATATTCAACTTCAACGTTTGCTTACTTTTCGCATTGACATTGATATATATCTCATTTTTGCTCTCTTTCTCTGTGGCACTAGCACATCTTCAGTACATTGAGGTTTGATTTGCTGATCAAATCCTGTCTGATTTACAGATGAAGCCTTTTTTAAGCTTCGTTCATTCAGTCGATCAACATCCCTGATCAGTCAAAGCCCAGCTGCTGTTGAAAACCATAGACCATAATGCATATGTAGGGTGATGATGATGGAGAGACACAGCTGCTGGGAAATCTGCATTCCTGTGTCTTCTTAAACTAGATTTCACTTGTATATAAAGAATAAGCTGTAGAACTTTAATTCTTACGACACACAAGGCATGTGGAGCCAAACTAGGCCACAATATAAATGTGTTTACGCGAACAACCGCCTCATTGTTAAAGCTGTTGTTTTAAGACTTGAGGCCGATTAAACATTCTTGAATGAGCCACCCTCAATTATAATTGGATTATTCTTTTTTTTTTGGCGTCTTTGAAGTTGGCATATATCACAGCTCCTCATTATAACCAGAACCAATTGGAAAAGGATTTTATTTTTGTTTCGGAAAAAAAAAATCCACTGTTGCAATGCTCTTAGAATGGGAACAAAGTTCAAATGGAATTCATTTAAAAGATGAAAAAGAATGAAAGATGGTTTGCTTTTCAAATTTCTTTGCAGCGATACTGCAAGACATCCACCAATCTTTAAATACACTCACTGTTTGGATTTAAATAGGCAAATACTTAAGAGACTGGATCATTATCGCAGTGATTGATATGTTACTATGTATATGTTTGGTATGAGTTCTTCTAACGCTAATTGATAAAGTGTGTAGCGTTTCATTTCTTTAACAAGCATGTAGGAAAACACATCAGATCACAATATTTCCATCAAGAGGTGCATACATTTTTGGTCGTCAAAATGAACGAATCTTTTCCTGAGTCAATTCGTTCATTTCGTTCGTTGAAGGAAACAAATGACACGAAAAAAGATTTGTTCATTTTGACGAACAAGTTTGAACAGGACTCACGAACGTGCGTCACAGAACAGAGCAAGGCGAGCATTTGAGCTTATAAAACTTAAACTTTGTTTTTTTTTTTATTAAATGAGCGATCGTTTCGCTTGATAAGACGCTTATTCATCATCTGGATTCTGGAATCATTTAAAGCCCTTTGAACAGTTTTCACTGAAACTGTCTTTTGGACCTTGAACCGTTTGGTTCCCAATGAAGTCCATTATATGGAGAAAAATCTTGGAATGTTTTTATCAAAAAACCTTAATTTCTTTTCGACTGAAGAAAGAAAGATATGGACATCTTGAATGACATGGGGGTGAGTAAACTATCAGCATACGTTTTTTATAAAAGTGAACTGCTCCTTTAACATTAGTTCCTGTTAGTCAAATAAGACTGTTTCAGTTGCATATAAACACCACAGATGCTACCAAAGGAGTATCACAGCATCATGAAGACAAGTAAACAATGTGGCAATTAACGTCTGATCTCAAGGCTGTCATCGCATCGGATAAACAAGCAGTTATGTCCCAATCGGGTCCTTGAGCTTGTCAGGAGGCTTGCGCTCTTTCAGAGCTCACAATAGCCCCTCACAGTCATCCATTCATCAGTCCTGGGGAGAACAATCCATGCTATTAAAAGCCCTGCTAACACATCCACACAATGAAGTCTGCATACAAATGTATTGTGTGCCATCAAAGGCATCAGACAGAATCACAACAGCAAAGACCACACACACACCCCTGCAAACATTCACGCATGCACACCACTGCATGTTAACCAAACACAGGTGCGAAAACCAAAGAAATGCTGCTTTGGAGTCAGTCAATGCCTGGACTTTGTGTAATGTCGGATCTAACCGAGTGGAAGATGTGATCAGAACCAACAAGACTCGCACTCGCAAACTATTTAACCTCTAAAATATGGCATTTCAGTCATAGTCCTATATTCAATGGGAAAAAAACAAACAAACAAAAGCCACGGTATATTCAAAGTGACGTTTTTTGTTCTTCACTTAGGGGTAAAAGGAAGTTGGAAATATTTTTGTAAATCGAACATCCCAAAAACTGCTGAAAGCGGAACTTAGATGAATATGTAAATATGTCCTGAACGCTTTATTCAAAATAGACAAGTCATATGATCATAGCGATGAATATGTGTTTGCATGCATTACACTGTAAAAAAATAATCTTGATTTTAATGGTAAAAGACTAGTCTAAAACTGTTAATTTGGTTAACAGAAAATTTCTGCACTAAATAACTGTGATATAATTTTAATGTAAAATACCGTTAAATTTTCAGTTTTTGAAAGTGAAAAAGAACAACTTGTAAAATTTACAGTGAAAAAACATAAATTGACATTCTCGCAATTTCCTGTGACACTTGACATTTTATGTATTTTTGTTGAAATAACCATGGTTCCTCATTGTTTTCTTGTTTTTTTTATATAATAAGTTATGTACATTAGGATTTTGTTACATTTAAATTAATGTTTATTGCGTTTATTTTTTAATTTCATGTGTGTTGCCATGATGGTGTTTAATGTTTGTGTGAATGACACTGTCCAGCTTTTTTTATATAAGTATTAACCAACTAATGAAAGACTTGTGATGAGCTTTGATTGCTCATGTAACTCTCATTTCTGCTGTGATGATTGTTCGTTGTATTACAATGGTACAAAGCTGATATCACTTTATCAAAAGGTTGGTAAATCAAAATTTTATTAAAAAGAGAATACAGTTTATTACTGTAAATTAAGTTAAAGGGAATGGGATAGTTCACTTTGAAATTAATTTTTGATATGTTTTAGCTTACCTCAAGGGATCCAACTGAGGAGATCTAAACAAATGTAGATATACAGAAAATTGCAATGGAAGACGATTTCGATATATCTAAATATGTTTCGATCTTCACAGTGAAAGGTAAAACTTCCGAAATCTCTGCGTAAACAATGAATGACATACATGCTCGAGAGATCACTTCCGGCGGAACGTCGAACACGGTTCAGTTGGACATTGGATAACTGATTCAGATCAGTTGGACGTGGCTGTGGTTTCAAGAGGTAAAAACTATATAAATACTGTTCGTTTTCTCACACAAACCGCTCGTTTCGTGTCTTATGTGTACTTACATTTGCGAGTCATTAAATCATGTTTACTTTGGACTTCTCTGTGCATGCTCTTTGAGGTGGTGACGATAGACCTCCATTATATGACTGACAGACAAGAAACGGTTTGACCTAAAAATATCAAAATTGAAACTACTGCGGAAACAAAGACACCTACATCTTGGATGCCCTTGAGGTAAGCTAAATCATACCAAAATTAATTTCAAAGTGAACTATCCTTTTAAGTCTGTAGAACCATTAACGTTCCTAACGTTTTTTAACGGTAAAGTTCTGGCAACCACAGCTGCCGTTTTTTATACCCTAAAAATTCCGGTTTTATTTTTTACATTGTAAGAAAGTCAATGGGGTAAATGAACTGTTTGATTACTGACATTTAAAATATCTTCTTTTGTGTTCAGCAGAAGAAAGAAATTCTTACAGGGTTGGAACAATGTGAGTAAATGCTGACCATTTTCATTTTTGAGTTAACTATCCCTTTAAGACTTGATTGTGAAACATGGGCAGTAGAGTTGATGACAGCCAAAAAGCAAAGTAATTCCAGAGATGAACCACATTAATGAAAATAAAAACATAACATGCCTTGATAAATCGTGCAAAGGTTTCATTTCAACTTAAGCCTTTTGTTCAACTACTCTTGGAATGCAATGCATCACTGCAAAAGCCCATGTCACAACACTGAACACAGGAGGCGGTGCTGCACGACTGCGTAACAAGAGCAAGGTGGACCCTTGAGCGAGCTGGAGAAGAGACAACACTTTTTGTTTACCAGCTCAGAGGCTTGGGAAAGAGCGCACAGGCTCCCACTCATCAACAGAGAATTTTTACAAGCTCTTTTCCAGCTTTCTCTTGAACCCACAGGGTGACAATAAGCTGGTTTGCGCAACTCCCATATGGCAAGTTAGGTTAGCGTTTTAATGTGCTTCAGATAATGAGAATATTAACAAGAACGATCATCATGTCCTTGCCCGCAGCAGGATACTAAAGCACACATGACGTTGCATTTTCAAATAAACAAAATAAACACTCCATTCATGTTGGTATGTGCCATAGCTTGCATCGCAATCAGTGAAAAGAGTCAAATGTGAAAAAGCTTTGCACACAACACACATATGATTTGGCTTTGCTTTGCACAAAACACAAATATGATTTGGCGCCAGTGAAATTCCAGCAAGCCTGTGTTGCGCTATAGCTGGCAACATGTTATCAGCAAGGCTGGGCTTTGGGTTGGAAAGTTACAGTAGTAGAGGAACTTGCTTCTAAATTAATGGTTCAAGAAATTAACTCATTTCAAATAAACTGAATTTTTTCTTTCCATTGAAAGTCCATGTGACAACAACAACTGAAAGGAAAAAAACGAGCAGTGGCGGCAGTCATTATGCAAGCTATAAAAGCAAAAATTGACACACTGATAGTGACACAGACAATCCACTGTGACAGCTTGCAAAACTGGATTTGATCAAATACATGGAAACAGATAAAACGTACAGGGCTCAACAATAAGGATGGCTCAGGTCAGCGCCATTAATGTTCAGTCCAGTGCTGCATTTATGTTGTGAATTCAGTCTGCGTGCACATACAGTCAGGGGTCATTGGTGCATTTAAAAAATCGAGGAGTGCCACCGTATACATGAGTCTCAAGCTTATCTCATGGGTCGAGCAGCTTATCTATAACTAGACATGCATTTTTAAAAATGCAATACTCATGGCTCAAGTAGCTGAAAAACAGGGTGATGCAACGCAAAATAATCCATTGAATAACCAGTGTGCATTGTTTTCTGATTTCAATTTGTCTAAAAAAAATTTAAAAAAGTGTGATATCATTTCCTGCAATTGTTATTTCTGTGTATAAATATATTTATGTCACCATGCAGTTGTAAAAATAGACTGTTTTCAAAAGGCTTTAACAAAAAACCCTCACCCCTGATGCCCAGTTTGACATTTGGGTTTTTTTCAATCAAGTGTTGCATTATATTAGTTGTGGTCAGTACATTTTTTATGTTTCTTGAGCAGCAAATCAGCATATTAGAATGATTTCTGAAAGATCATGTGATACAAAAGAAAATTCAGCTTTGCCATCCCAAATTACATTTTAAAATGTATTAAAATAGAAAATTTAATACATTTTATTTTTTAAAAATGTATAAAATTTTTAAAATGTAAATTTTTAAAATGTATGTATGACATATTTCACAAAATTGTTTGTTTTGACTCAAATAAATGCAGTTTTGGTAAGCATAAGAGACTTAATTTTTATTACTATTATTATTATTTACAAATCTTGCAACCCTAAACTTTTCACTGACAAAGGGCAAATGTATATTTTCCATTTCTAAAGGAAATGTGACAGGTTCTTCAGCAGCAGAAGATTCTTTACCTTTTCACATATTGCATTTCATGTGGAATAACCTTTGATTATTTTGATTAATCAACTAAATAAAATTAATAAAAAAGCAGAACAGTAGTTTGTTGCGGCCCTAACTGTTTTGCGCTACACTAATTTCCCGGACAAAATCGACAGCATCTCTCTAACCAAAAGCACCGAATGTGCTAATTTAGTACTTGCTTCCTCTAATAAAACCCAGCAAAACAAGAACAAGCTCCTGAATGTGCGCTCATATCAGCACAAGACACCGGCATCAACAGGAAATGTGAGCTGTTCGATTATTCATTGTTATTAATTTATGCTGAACTGATACCTCTGATCATAGCTTTAAGAAAAACTGCACAAGCAATCTACTTCCATTCCAAACCCGAAAAATGACCTCGGGTACGTCAAGGTGAATTACTTTTGAATTCTTCTCCAAGTGCTGTTAAAAGTCCACCACCTATACACCACTGTAAACCTCTGCTGAAGAGCCAAAACAGCCCCAACTGTGTTTTTCCTCTGATATCCTGTTTCCCATTAAAGTTTTGTGGTGTTGGAAATCCACACAAACCGCCCCGAGGTAAACTGTGAAGCCCACGGATGAATTCAAATGATCCTGACAGGACAGCCAGAGGTCCTGGAAGTTAAACTACAGTGGGCAGAAGTTCTGACCCAGAAGGTTTAACAACACAAACCACACGCACAAATGACTGCACTTGTATTATTAGCTTTTTGAAAAACCAACCATGGTATTTTTTTGGATTCCGGTTAATGACACTAAAATAAGCCGTGTGACTTTCAGTTACTAAAAACAAGAGTCGAACAACTGAAATACACATTGCATGACTAAAACAAATCTAAACCAAGCTATTATGCCCTTTTTTTAGGGTCCACTAGAACAATATGTTTGCATGTTCAAAAACCACATTATTTTTTCTTCACCTTTCTTCCCAGTCTGTCTGTAACGCTGTGTGATTGGTCAAGGTTCCGCTTTGAGTGTGTTTGGGAAAACAACCCCTTCCCATAACTGTAAAGAAGAGTTTTACACTACTAATGAAACTCAACCAGAACTCACCTCCTTTTTTTAGCATGATTTGAGCAGAAATTATTTAAATGATGAATATTATGATGTGAGAAAACTAAAGACTAAAATGGAGGCGTAAGGGAGTTCAGAAACAGTGACACTGATATAGAGAATAACCTTTGGAGTGACTTTGCTTTGTTAATTTGCATATTTTTTATGCCCAAACAGCAACATTAAACTTTACAGAAAAAATGTACAAAGCATAATAGGACCCCTTTAAAATAAATTATGCATATACTTTTTGAGGATGTGTACATAAACAATTTCAAAGTCAATTTTATGTCCCCTAAAAGCATTTCCTGTGCACTTTCATTTTCATTCCCACTGGCATTTCCACTTCATAACATGTCCTTACCTGCCTTACACTGGTGTCATGTTTTTAAGGTTCAGTTTTGTCAGTTCACTGTTCTTCAAGCACACTCACCCTCAAGACGGATGCCCTCCCTCTGAACAGTGTAGCTCAGCACAGCAAAAGGGGCCACGGGTGACTTAGCAATGATAATCTGAAACAAGAAACAAGAAGAGACGTAGGAGTAGTAAGAGAACTGCTCAATGTCACTCAATGGCCACGGTATCAACACAAGGCCAAAGTGTAATCGCTAATAGTTAGAGCTGACAATAGACTAAAAAGGTATACTCCATTTTTTTCTGGAAATATGCTCATTTTACCACTCTCCCAGATTTAAACAGTTTTACCGTTTTTGAATGTATTCAGCCGATTTTCTGATTTTTAGAAGAAAATCAGTAACCAGACAGTTTCTGGTCACATTGACTTCCATAGTATATATTTTTTCCTACTATGGAAGTCAATGAAACCAGAAACTGGTTACTGATATTCTTCTAAATATCAGAAAATCGGCTGAATAGATTCAAAAACTCAACTTTTAAACTCTGGAGGAGTTGTAAAATGAGCCTATTTCCAAAAAAAGTTGAGTATCCGTTTAATAAAAAACCCAATAAACTACAAAAATGCTTCATTTTGACATTTTATGCATGACTTCATGATTTATTATGGTACATTCTAATGCCTAAATAGACATCAGCATCACAGCATTGACAAAAACTTTTTTAGTGCGTTTCATTTTTTATTCCTTAAATTGTGTTTTTGAATAAGTAATTACTTATCAATACAGTAGTTGAGATGAGAAAATTCAATAATTGAGGTAAGGAAAATGCATCA
>JAOTRC010000018.1:12829062-12842462 GCA_027497675.1 Cyprinella lutrensis
CAATTCTGACTTATATCTCGCAATTCTGACTTTATAACACGCAATTGCGACTTTATATCACACAATTCTGACTATATCTCGCAATTCTGACTTTATATCTCGCAATTCTGACTTTAGAACTCGCAATTCTGAGAAATAAAGTCAGAATTGCGAGATATAGACTCGCAATTGTGAGAAAAACGTCAGAATTGTGAGATAAAAAGTCACAATTATTTATTTTATTTTTATATTCAGTGGTGGACACAAGCTTCCATAGCTTTGGTAAGGAGGGAGGTGCAGTATTATGTTTGTTTGTGAACACCAGGCACTCGTCTGTCAGATCGCACCTGGTCTTTGGAAGCGCTGCTTGTTTACTTGGACTGGCGTTCGTTGTCAAGATGTCATGCCTGACTGGCTGCAGTCAAACAGCTGTGCAGGAGTTGTCCAATCCACTGGCGCCACTGTTTCAATGTGTTCTCAGTTGAGCATTTTACACCATGTCTACACTGCAAGTCCATTGCCCGAACTAGAGCTTTCCCGTTATTAACTTTAAGCGTTTTTTAAAATGAAAGCGTCTGTGACGTCACCCATAGACTTTCTGAAGAACAGCTTTGAGGCTGTTTATGGGGTATGGGCTGCGCCATATTAGAAAATCTTGAGAAATGCAAAATACAAAGGATACAGAGGTGGTATGATGTACTTAATTACTTTTTTGGCTTCTAATGAAGTGATCAGTTTGAAAGCTTTGTTCTCTTTGAACACATGTGAGAGCGAGTTGGTTTGGTTATGTTGTGAAGGTGATGGCTGATTAATAATGTCTGCTTGTTATTGAGTGGCAGTCAGTGTGTGTGTGCTGTCTGGGGTGTCAGACAGGATGCAGATGGGGTATCTCGGACTTGTTTATAAATCCCTCAGGAGATCTGACGTGCACACACAGATACACACACTTAAACACAGTGACCACTTAAACACGGCTTATTGGCAACTATCAGTTCAGAAATAGCTCTGAGGGATAGAATAGAAATGTGTTTTTCACACACCATTACAGTCACACACACTTATTTGCCACTGCACCTGCTACTACAAGCAAATTTGCTTCTGTTTAATTTGTCATATAAATTAAAATTATTATTAATATTGTGTCACACATGTAATTTTATAGTTTAATTAAAAATTACTCAATGTCATTTGACCGATGGTTTAATTAACATTAAACTCAATTTATATTTCTATTAATTAATTAATAATAATAATAATTATCAGTTTAATTTGAATTATTTTTCATCTTAATTATATTTAATTAAAGCTCCAGTCCGTAACTTTATTGCGTTAAAAATTATCCTAAATAAATTAAACTTTAATTTGATGGAGGATCCAGAAAGGTTCAAACGACAATCACGAGTAACAACAGATTCACCTGCTGTAAAACTTTGGAAAAAGTTTGGAAAAAGAGACTGCAACCGGCGCTTGCGAAAACAAGGATAAAAATCGGCAGGGCATTAAATGTAGTCACACAATGCTGTTGTTGTTAACATTAACAATTTTGGAACAAAGTATAATTTGCACGGTTTGACGTGATATGATAACCGATTGTTAGATTTCATCTATGCGATTTACTGCAATGCTTTTTTCCCCTTAGTTGGTCAGAAGAACAAAAGTGGATGTTGCTTGCTTGTTCAAATGACATTTGGGTGAAAATTCGTATGTAATTCTTGTGTAAAATTCTTATAAAACATTGAATTCATCCGCGCTTTGCCATGCCGAGGTACAACTCACGTAAAGTTGATAATTCCGCAAATGACTGCAGTTGCAGATTTCGAACAGAGATGGCGACAAAGAGGGAAAAACTGTGGACTGCAGCTTTAATGTGTTGTAGTTTTTAATTAAATTAGTTTTACTTAAAACATATACAGTACATATTTATAGATTAAAACATATTAATTGTTTCGTGTATTTAAATATAAATATTGAATACTTTTATTTTAATAAGAGATAACTACACAATATAATTTGAGTGGCATTTGCCAATGCAAAAATGTCATGGCATTGCTTCGATATGGATTTAATTTATTCATCGTGGAATTCATTCTGCCTGACCAACCTGTAACAGCCTCAAATAAGATGAGTTTCAGTTTGCACAAACCTGAGCACACTTCCCACCAATCTGTGTAGAAATTGGTGCATTGGTCCACATTTTTTCATCTCGTACGTCAGTTGACTCAAATCTTACCTAAAGGGGATTTTAATGCACACTTTTCTTTATGGTCTCAGATGAGTTGGGGATATCCCACATCTGACTCCAAAGGTCATCATGTAGCTTTCATACCTGTGATAACAGGGGTAGAGAGAGGTGAAGGCCCCAAACCACATATAGAAGTCATATGTGCTGATTCCAGACCAGAGCTAGGCATCACAAAAACTGCTATTCACATGGACTGTGGAGGGGAAATTTGATACATCTATAGAAAAAGGTTTAATTCACCCAAAATTTAAATTCTTTCATTATTACAACAGTAATCCATATGATGTGTGCACTATTTTTCAAATCTTTGAAGCTGTAAAGTAGATCTGTGTGTGGAACAAAATGATAATTCGCCTTAACTCTCAAATATAATTTGCATTTGTGAGCATTTAAACAGGATTCGCATCCTTGACAAAACTGAATTGTCACATCAATGTGTCTGTTTTTGAATGTTTGTAGAAATCTAAAGTCTTTTTCTGATTTCTGGGGGAGCAGATATCATGCAGATGTGGCTATTACTCATTTCCTGTACTGTCTATTATAAAGCTGACCTCAGATCAGTAGTCAAAGACCTAAGATCTATTTTAAGGGTATTGAGCAAATAAACAGCCATATCTGAGCCCATTACTGTTCAGGCATCAGCGTTATTTTGTTCTTTTTAAACAAGTGATCTCCAGTTAGATTAGAAAAATGACACCTTCCTCGTCACATTCCTGAAGTGACTCACATCCTGCCATGTGCTAAGTGTGTGCACATGTGCTCTGAATGTGATCTGCTAATATGACTTGATGAATTTATGCACGATTACACTGGAACATGCACAAAATTCTTTCTTTCTTCCCTTCTTTCTTTCTTTCCTTCCTTCCTTTATAAGAGGAGTGTAGTATAGAGTTTAAAGAGAAATCATTTTGTCTGTCGAATTATTATAAGTACTATTTTAAGTGCTTATTATTTGAGTACAGCAAACTTGGTAGTCTGGAAAACCCCCAAAAAGATTAAAATTAATAAAAAAATGTCTTTAAAAAATGTTTTTATGGTTAAGAACAGCTTGTTTAAAATTTGGAAATCATGCATATCACTTATAATCTTTTTTTTTTAATTGTTACATTTTATTCAAATTAGAGTCTGTGTGAAAAACACTCACATTTTAGGGTGCAATTGTTGTTTTTCTAAGGGATGCGTGATATAATTGTACTATTTTGGTTATCTGCAGATATTTAAATTTATTTTGCCGTCATCTAATACTAACTTGATCGGGAAAGGTCCGTGAGCCGGGACTCGAACTCGGATCTCCGGAAGCATGACGGCTCTATATGTCGGCACGCTGTCCACGAGGCTATCGCCGCCAATTTAAAGCACTTTAAAATCACTAATAATTTAAAAACACTGTTTAATGTAATCTTAATGTAATCTCCTATTTCATACCTTAAATTATTGTTTTTGAATGTTTAGATAGCATTTAAAATTTATTTTAATTTGTGGTGTTTTATTTTTTATTTATTTAAAGTAAAAAGCAATGGACAAATGGTATAGAATTTTTATATCGGGCCTTTTAATGATTGTCAGCCTGAGCATAATTATCATCTATCAGTATCAGACAAAATTTGAATATCCATAAATCCCCATTTTTGTGATTTCCCTTTGTCTGTCAGTCTTTCTCTCTCTCTCGTTCTCCGGGTGGAGCCAGCCTGTGCTGTGGGGGTTCTGTTACAGTGTAGACAGACGCCAGACAGCCCTATACGTTATTACTCTCACTGCGTGTGTATGCAAGGGTCTCTTAGCACTACTGGAGAGCCTGTCCTCCTCTACACACAGGCACAGACACACACAGCGAACTCATCGACCCCATCCCTCTCAGCAGGAAAACATTCCCGCTGCCGGCCTCTACCTCAACACACTCCTCCACACCTCTGTCTCAACCCCTTTACTTTTCCATACTGGTAGTGGTACCTCTCTTTCTCATTTTATCTCTATTCCTCCAGCTCTTCCTTTTCCTCTCACTCAGCATCCTTTCCGCAACTCTTTTTTTTTTCTCTCCCCCTCTTCCTAGCAAGGGCCAGTTAAACAGGTCAGTTGACCTCTAGTAATTACTTGAGTGTTCATGACCCAGACTGAAGATCCAGACTGTGTGTTTTGCATTCAAATCCATGCAGTCCACCCTCTCAGATTCTATGATGTGGAAGCTGTGTTTCCCTTAACTTGACCTCTAAGGTCATGACCTTCAGGATCAAAGGTTGGAGGTGACCTCCTGCTGACCTCCCTCTGTGGCTTTACCAATCTACTTCCTGCTACACAGGAAACAGGACTGTTGATCCCGCTAGTAAAGTGCCTCTTGATTTGGTCACTTCCTGTATGACATTCTTCAATAAAATATTTTACTTAAAGTATAATAACAATCTACTTGGCATTGATACAGTCAAACTGCTTAAACTGTTAAGTACTGATCTTTCCAAAAAGACTTAGTCCATTTGAATGTTTTAATGACACATAATCGATAAGAATAGACGCAGAAACTCTTTCCCTTTGAAAGATCTCAAGCGTTTTTACATGTAGAGCCGTGTAGTCTGTATTTAAGATGGAGGCTTTAAAATGCTAGTCTCTCTTCCTGTTTCTTAGTAGGTGCAGGTCTAGTCAGGGTGTGAATGGAAAAACCAAAGAAGACAAAATATCATTAGTGCAGGATATGTGTGTCCCACGTCCCAAAAAGGACGTGACTAATAAAAAATTTCCTCTGCCAGCTAAATGGCAATTCCTCTACTTTATCGCAAGGCTCTGAAAATAATGTTTGTACACAATTGTGGTCAAAATTATTCGCACCCCTGGTAAATATGATCAAAGACGGCTGTAAAAATAAATCTGCCTTTTTTTCACTTTCATTCAAAACATTTGAATTAAAATCTGTGATTGGGTGCGTGTGAATTGGTAACAGATAACAAGATGGTTGAAGAAGTTTTATCAGTGCATTAAACCTTAAACCACTCTCACAGCAATTTGTCTGTCAAAATATTGGCTTTTGTCAATCAAAAGTCACTTCTTTTATCTGGAAAATCTGACTGGTTTAATGCGTTCCATTGTGTCTTACAACACAAAGCAAGATTTAATGACATTGGTTGATTGCAGGTCATTTCCACTTATTTTGATTGGTTTTCATTCAGAAATCTATACTCAGGATATTCATGTTCCCATCTCGTTCTCTCTCTCCGCCTGACAGAACTCAATCAGACACAATCTGTCCCTGCACAGTCGTTTCGTTCGCGTCCAGAATGAAGGAACAGGGAAGAGCTCATGGTGGATGCTGAACCCTGAGGGGGGAAAGAGTGGCAAGTCTCCACGCCGGAGGGCCACTTCCATGGACAACAACAGCAAGTTCACCAAGAGCCGTGGACGAGCTGCCAAGAAAAAGGTCAGTTGAGGAGAAAACAATCTCCGCTCACTTAGTGAACATACAATTTCTGTAATCAGTTATTTATTCAGTTATTCAGATGTACAGTTTACACTCACCTAAAGGATTGTTAGGAACACCATACTAATTCTGTGTTTGACGCTCTTTCGCCTTCAACAAGACCAGGCAACATTTTACCAGTCTTCAACTGTCCAATTTTGGTGAGCTCTTGCTAATTGTAGCCTCTTTTTCCTATTTGTAGTGGAGATGAGTGGTACCCGGTGGGGTCTTCTGCTGTTGTAGCCCATCCGCCTCAAGGTTGTGCATGTTGTGGCTTCACAAATGCTTTGCTGCATACCTTGGTTGTAACGAGTGGTTATTTCAGTCAAAGTTGCCCTTCTATCAGCTTGAATCAGTCGGTCCATTCTCCTCTGATCTCTAGCATCAACAAGTCATTTTCGCTCACAGGACTGCCGCATACTTGATGTTTTTCCCTTTTCACACCATTTTTGTAAACCCTAGAAATGGTTGTCCATGATAGTCCAAGTATTTCACGCATACCCTACATTATGGGGTCAAATTGTCCCCACTAAGATGCTCATAGTATGATATAGGAGAATATGTAGTTCATATTTGAGAAGGAAAAAAACACATCAGTTTTATTCAGAAGCCCAAACTGAACAAAAAACATGCAATTTGGTGCTGTTGCTAATATGTATGGTCAAAATGTAAGATGGGATTCAACTTGTAGAGAGATCTGTATAACTGTGAAAAAAAAACTACTTGAGTGACAGTTCACTATTATGATAATTGAGGTATACACAAACAAACGTTCCTCAAAAACCTTATTAACCAATGCATTTTAACATTATTCTTTAAATAAACCTAAATGGTTTCAGTGCAGGAAGTGTTCACCTTGAAATATTACTAACAATAAGTTGTATTAACAATTCTATATACTATATATTCTATGAACTAACAATATGTTCTTTCACAGTAAAAAAGATGTGACTTACCACCTTAATTTGTAGAATTACTCAAATGCTTTTTACCCTCTTAAGTACGAAGTATCAATCAGATACCAGAAGGCAAGGCATGCCGGATATTGTGTGCAACTTTTTTTTTTTTCAGCAAAGTTTTGGTCATGTTGATAATTTAGAGACCTTAATAGGGTTAAAGAAGCTGCTGAGGGTCAGATTTGAAAACAGAATGACAGTCCTTACATTTTTTTCACAGAAAATAGTTGACAGAGATGAAGAAAAGGAAAAGGTAGAGGAAAGACGAGGAAAAAGAGAGGGAGTGAGCACGAGGAGGGATTAAATGTGTGTGAGGATGGGGGTAGTGTAGGAGGAAAGGGCCACAGACAAAATGAGGGAGGGAGGAGGGTTGCAGGAGAAGGGGGCGGTGCTGTGGCGGCAAACAGCAGGGAAAGAGAGGACAGGACAGGACAGAGGAGAAGGGGGTTTCTGCCAGAGAAAAGAGAGGAAACTTTGGCATGAGGTGGAGGGGCAGAGAGAAAGAAAGATAGAGAACGTGAAGAAGCATACTGGGATTGTACCTCCAGGACAGACTGGGGGAAGACGCGAGGAGGCAAGCCATGCAGAGCACTATGGGTATGTCAGCAACACGACTGTATTTATTGCGCTCTGAATGCTCGAGAGTTCAGATTACCACTGCAGCTCACAAGAGCTTTGAAGTGATGTGAAATGAATGATTAACTTTCTTAAAGCTGATCACACTGGGGTGAGAAGAAGCTCTTTGAAGTGTTGGAGCAGTGCAAGTGCTTTCTTCTGAAGAGAGATCTGTGCGAGAACGACTGCATGGCACAAAGTTCATCATAATGTGTTGTTTTGAGGGTAGAGCAAGTTGGCTTTGCTACTCGAAGGGATTTTTATTGTTCTCTGAGAGCATGATAGAGCATACATTTCATTAATGTAACTGTTTCTCCTGATATTCCTACTATATACAGCAAGAATAAAGAGCTAAAAGATGTGAATGTGGACAACAAAAGCTTACATCATTGATACTGGAAGAATTTGACAAAGTTTATATTGAGATTTATAATATTGCAGACTTTGGTATCTTGTCAAATCTATTTTTTTTTATCTTGTTTTTTGAGGTCTTGTTTATTGAGATCGTATCTGGGACTCAGTTCCCATGTGAGATTTCTGGGGGCTTTTTCTTGCAGTAGAAACATCTAAGTCTTAAAATATCTAAGGCTTAAACAAAAGTCTCCATTTGCTCTCATTTTAATGTCATTCTTGTCGACAACTGAGATATCTTTTGTGTTTTGTTGTTCTCTAGAGGTATTTATATCTGTTGTAAAGAGTTTGTTGAGCTGAGTGTGTGAGAGAGAGAGAAAGAGAGCAGGGCCTTGTGAATTGATTGATTTATAGAACTTGGTTAAGCTGTTTTATCTTTGTTTTGTGGACTTTTACGTTGTTGAAAAGCAGTGTTTCAGAAGTTCAACCTTAAACATAAAGGTTCTTCATTAGCGTATAATGTTCCATGAAGAACCATCGATGGAACCTTTCCGTTACTCAAAAGTGGAAAAAGTGCAAATGGTTCTTTTAAGAACAGTGCACTGAAAGGTTATTTGGGGAACCCAAAATGGTTCTTCTGAAATAACGGAGAAAACTCCCTTTTGGAGTTTTTTAGTATAAATGTGAAGTAAAAAAAAGTTGATGTATGAACAACTGGCCTAGATTGGAACGTTCAACATACACACACGCACACACAAACACACACCCACTCCAATCACTCCTTGCCGAGTGCTTATACAAAGCTTCTTCGAACTAGTCAAACACTGCTAAGCTTCTTGCACAGCAAGCAGCCTGATCTATTGACATTTCGTTTTTCGAATGGGATGAAGTTTAGATTGAAGCGCCCCCAAGTACATTGAGATTCCCGTTCGTGTTTAAAGTGGATGTGACTCAGCTCGTGGCACATTCTTGCTGCAAAAATCCTGAAATAGAGCGGCCCGTTACTGCGTGTCAGCAGCGTCCAGACTCCACTCCAGATGAGATCACCTGGGGGGTGGAAAGGTGCTTGCGTCAGTGAGTCGGAAAATAATAGATGAGTTAAATCACTCTCATATGTTACAGGGCTCTGAAATACAGCCTTAGTAAATGCCGTCAGCTCACTGTCTCCGTAAGGACAGAATGTGCCTCACTGTCTAGCTGTGCCTCACAGGTTTAGGTTCTCCAAAACACCTCGTGCCATCTCCTCTCATCACTTTACTGTTTCCATTTATGAGATGCCTTTATGTGCCAAGTATTTATATAAGGCTGTAGCTTCCTGCAGACGTATATACAAAGGGGGAGCTCATTACCGTCGAGTCAGTCTCAGCTGACTTCACTGAATCGCAACTTTCCATGCCACTCTTTTCCTCTCCGTCTGAGCTTGGCTGGAATCTGTTGGGACAGTGTGTGTATGTCCACATCCTCTTGCGGCTGGTGTTTGCAAGTTTCACGACCAGCTCCAAGGTTGTCTTTTTTTTTTTCTGTTTGCGGCTCCTGCGCGGTTCACCATCTCTGCACTTTTGAGATGAATTACATATTCATGCTGGCATAGTTTGTCTGAGGCCACGCTGGTTATGTAAGCGTTGGTGTGGAATTAATTTACTGTTATGTGCGCTGTGCCACTTTTCCCTCCGACTGCATTGCATATCTGCTCTGGGATTTCAGTTTGATCATGAGACTGATGATTATGGTTTGTCAGAAACACCGCAGGATTATTTATTTGTCTCTTTCTGCTGATGTTTGGTTCAGAAAGCTTTGAGAGGAGGCAGAGAAGCCATTTTGAGGAAATCAATAACCACAACCAGTAAAGAAATTCTTTTGACTTCAAGAACTCGAGTACGTATCTATTGTCTATTTGAAAACCAAAGAACCCATTATTCCCTCAAGAAACAGAGGCAAAACATAGCTTTCTATAACTAAATTAATTTTTTATTTAATGTCCTTCAATGTAAAAAATATCTTTATAAATGTATGGTAAAGTGGCGGGTAAAGTGGCAGCTGTGGTTGCGAGAAACTCGCCATAAAATATACAGTGATATTTCTTGTATTACAGGATGATATATCGGTGCCTGTATATTTTACAGGTTATAACTGAAATGTTAATCAAGTAATGTAATGCTAATATTAAAATACTTTTTTTTACCTTAAAATGTACTGATAACCATTAGAGTTATCGAAGTTATGGTAAAAATTACTGTAAAATTTAAAGTACATTTAATGTGATGTTAAACCATTTACATTTTTTTTGCATGGTAAAGTATTTTACAATTAGGCTATTTAATAGCATTTTTACTGTATAACATTTTACTGTCTTTTCCTATAAAATAATGGAATTTTACAGTGTATCAGATAGCGTCAAAAAGCACCATGGTATTTTCATTGATTTTTGAGCACTGATTTCCCAATCAGGCTGCATTATATACTGTGATTGTACAACTAATCTGGATAAGTATTTGAGATCATTTTTTAATGTTTCAAAACCTTTTAAATTTGAAGGAAGGTCTGGATTTCACTCTGATGGATCAGTATCTTCAGACCGTACTCGGTACATATGTATATTTAAAAGAAACCTCTATCACTTTATTACCATCCTATCAGTGGCATATCCTCAAAATGGCCACTCTCAAAGTAAAACAATGAGGTAGAGCCACAGCTCCTCTCCGTTCTGCTGTTATTCCAAGTGTCTGTTTCTGACCACTGGATTGAACTGAATAATCATTAGTGGTTGGAAATTCCTACCGTGGCATAGAGCAGCTGACTCAGAAACAACTGGCTCCTGGATGTTACATGGCTGGTCCCACGCTGGATGCTTTTCTACTGCTTGCAAATGCCCAGAATCGCAATGGGTCAGATTGACCAAGTATTGTTGACCACACAGTGTCTCGCATAGCCAGACTCTCAGCATAAGGCCTGCATTTTGTTGCAAAAAACAGCTTAGAAAAATTTGGCTCAGTAGTGTACAGAAAAATAGTGCAAAATGTATGTACATCAGAATCTTTTCAACCCTAAAAAGTACCATAAGTAGGCTACTTATTATCTCACAGCCATAACTCAAAGTAGAAGATACAATTTTGCTTGTGGTTGTCTAGTTTACCTTCTGCAAACTGTCTCAATTCTGAGAAAATGCAGTCACTAACATGGCAAGTCCAGTGATTAGTTCTTATTTAAAAACTCTTTAGTTTTTGTATGTACCTCAACTAGGGATGGATATCATTTTTTTTGTTCGCTTTCGGGTTTTTTTTTTTTTTTTTTTTTTTTTTTTTACAATACCGGTGCCAAATCGATACTTTTACCCTAATCACAACCCAGTAACTTCCAGTCGTATAGCCTGAATTAGTTGGCTTTACTAGTAAATTGCCTTAGAGTGCCCCATTATGCTATTTTAAACATTCCTAATTTTGTCTTGGAGGTCACCTACAATGCGTTTACATGCATCCAAGGTCAGAAAACACTTTAATTATTTCATTATATACATTACAGTATCATCTTGTTTCTCACAGTGCCTAAAACGGTTCGGTAAAGGATTTTGTTTCTCTAAATCCCTCCTTTTCGAGAGCCTGATTGGTCTCCTCATCCTTTGGAAGTGCATGCAAAGTGGATTTACCTTCACAGCATCTGTGAAACTGTGCAGACCTTTTACGTTCACACAAACCTATATTACTGAATTAAATTGAACTGAATTGTATATTCTATATTATACTAATATGGTATAATTATACTATTATACTATACTATACCTTATATTGCAATAGACAAATTGTATTCAGAACCATAAACAACTGTTTCATGTCTTGAAATACTTTCATATTTACCTCTACATTGCATATTTTTGTGTGAACATAGTGTAATAATGAAGGTGAATTTTAATTTATAAAAAAACAACAACTTTTTTTATAGATTACTGAGATACTTGCACTCAATCTACTTTATACCAGTCAGACCAAGGGAGGTTGTTCCTGCTGGCAGATGCTTTGTAATGGGCACTAGGGTTGGCGTCTGGGCCTGTGCCAGCGAGTCTAGCACTGCTCACTGGGTAAAACAAAATGTCCACTGTTGATTGGCAGGTAGTGTCAGTCCAGATGGCAGCAGCTCCTGTGTAGTATTGTGCAAATACCGTCGCCTGCTGCATCTCATTCTGGAGTTGGAGGCAGCCGGCTCTTTTCTGAAAGGCTCTCGCTGGATGAGATGCCTCGGACAGTGAGACAGGAGAGATTGTCTTCGGGAGGTTTGCGAGGCTGTTCGGGGCCCCTGTTCAGGGGGGCCTTTAATAGAGCCCATATGCTTTGAGATGCTAAAGAGCCGACCGGCCCCTTGTCTTCTCAAACTTTTGAGTTTCCCTCTCTCACATATTCTTTTATAGATTCCTTTACTTCACTCAGGCCTTCCCCTCCTTGCGACTTATTTATGCATGTTCGCGAACACTCCACCTGCTCAGGTTTTAATTTGTCTTTCTTTTATGGTCTATCTATCATTCATTGTCCCTCTCTTTCCTCTCTTCTCGGTGAAGTTCTCCCTCTGTTTTTGTTACAAACTCTGGCTCCCTCCCCCTCTCGCCCTCTCTCACCCCAGGCAGTGCACATGTAGGCCTCAAGTGTCATGGCAACAGCCCCAAACAGAGCCAAAAGCCAAAAGCCTGTAACAGCAACAGGTTGGCAGTGAAACAAGCAGGACCAATAACGCTTGTTCTACAGGCAGTGTTTCCCTTCCGCTTTTAATTCGATCCAGCATTTCAACAAAGAAATATACAGTTAATTGAGTTGAGAAGGAGAGCTACAGGGATTTACTATGAAAAATGAGTAGCTTTACACAGAATTTAACAGCAGCCATGTGGTCTCTGGGAATCTCTGTTGTAGTACCATTGTTGAAGAGATTTCAGTTTTGAATGAATTCGCTAGTGCTAAAATAACATTTCTAATAAGTTTGAAACTCTTAAGGCCTCTTCAAACCAAGACCGATAACTGTCATGATAACTATATTAGTGTTACAATATTGTTCTGTTTATTAAACGCGCGCTGCAGTTTTGTCGTCATATACGTCAAATGCTCGTGCTCTTCAAATCAGGAAGGTGTCTGATTGGCTCTCGGTGTTCTTATCGTTCATCAGCTGGAAGAGTTAGAGCTATTGTCCTTGATGTGAACGGGCCTTTAATATGTTGTTTTGTTTTATCATTCAACACTCTTAGAAGAAATGGTTCTATTTAGAACCATAAATGGTTCCATCCCCTGCTTCATATATGGAACTCCAAAATGGTTTTTTTTGGGGGGTAAAAGGTTCTATTGGCCATGTACGGAACCCCGGGGTTCTATATAGAACCCAGAGGAACCCTTTTTTTAAGAGTGTATAGAAGCTTTTAGGGGTTCCAAATACATAGCGCTGATAGAACCTTTTAAGGTTCTATATAGAACCTTTTCTTCTAAGAGTGAATGATGACTGAATTTTCTTTTTTGGGAGGAGTATCCCTTTAAGAGGTAAAAGTTGTCTTTTTTGCTGTAAAATGTATATGTTCATACTTACAAATATAAACATTTTTTGAAAAGCAACTATATTAGTCTTAACGGAATAACAAATAGTTCTAATTACAATCTAATTTCACTCAATATTTGCATACGTGCTGTATAAATGCATGAACGAACGGATACAGATTGTTTCAAAGCAGCTTCACAGTAATGCATCAATGATGCAAACAAGAGCTGTATGATTCAATTGTGAAAAGATTGCAATCTCGATTCAAACACCCATGCAATCTAATTCCTAAATGACAACGATTTGTCTTTTT
>JAOTRC010000018.1:12871557-12885066 GCA_027497675.1 Cyprinella lutrensis
AAAATCCTGGAATGTTTTCATCAAAAACCTTAATTTCTTTTCGACTGAAGAAATAATGACATGGATATCTTGGATGATATGGGGTGAGTAAATTATCAGCAAAAGTTTTTTGAAAAGTGAACTACTCCTTTAAAGTAATTACTTATTCAAAACAAGTGCCTATACTCAAGAGAGTACAGTAGGCTATGTAGCCAATGTATTCGGACACACTACTCTTTTGTTGTAGGCTTGCATACTATATAGTAAGGAAGTATTCGATCTATTTAGCTCTCTATTTAGCTGTAGATTTACATTCACATTTAGTCATTTAACAGCAGACGCTTTTATCCAAAGCGACTTACAAGATCTGTATATCTGTAAAACTGTGTTGAGTTGCTGAGTGCAGCAACTGTCTCCACAAATGGATGTATCATGTATGTATAATATTCAATACAATTTGGGCAGTCTAATCAAAACGAGTCAAAGAAGGATTGTTAAAATCTGCAGATCATTTGTCACAGGAAATCGAAGGTCAATGGCAAATTGCATTGTGGGATACTGTATTCCACACAGTGTCCACTTCAGATTTTATGCTGACAAACAACTTCAAAGGCAAGATTAAAACTGACAAACTAATCTAAAAGAAATAAAAGGACAATACATCCAAAAAGAAGAAGCTCTTTTTAATTCTTCACAGCGTGTATAGCTACTATGTTTTTAAATAAGCATATTGTGTAACGTATAACACTGTACACTGCAGAGAAAGTATGGTAGTGCGCTATTCCCATACTGTCTATGGCTATTCCCTGCTACTCCTTGACAGCGTTTATACCAAGTCCCATAGCGCCACCTACTGGGTTTCAAGAGAAAAGCATGCCTCTAGTATTGAAATAATGCTAAAGATCTCCCTCTAGTGGACTGAGTCCACATTCACTATTTAGTTGCCATTTTAGCCGATTTTTGTTGATGACAAAAGCAAGATTCTTCTTTGTCAACAAGCACATGAATTTTTGCATAAGTAAGCTATATACCACGATCGAGACCATCACATTTCAGAGAACAGCTATACTAGAATAACATAACTCATCCCACACAGGGTAATAAATAGGCTACATATATTTCATACAGGTAGAAAACGATATATCAGGGGCCCAGCTGGAGACTGTATTTAATGAGTTATATTTGATGCAACCGAGAGAGATTTTATTGCTACTTGCTTGAGGCTGTCGACTCGACATAGAAGTAAAGTGGCAAGAGCAAGGGGATAATGGCTGGATGAGTTTAAATTAAATCACAAAATCATGATAGGACAGAATGAATCAACTCATGCCTGTTTGCTCAAATCAAACACATTTTTGTCATTTTGCTGCCACTTATACTGCAGTAAAAGTATTGTGTGTCTCGCTTTTAGCCGAAACAAACTTGTTTATGTCAGGATCTTGTTTTGTATATTTCAGTGGTAATGGCAGTGGCACTGGCATGAGCTCAGGGAAACATGGAGCTGGATGAGAACCAAAAGGCATGAATTCTTTGAGGGCCATTTTCTGGAGCGTAGCCTACGTCAAGCAATAAAACCGTCTGCCCAAGTGCCCAGCTGCATGTTTACCTCCCTAAAAGGCTTGGTGTTTTCAAATTAAACTTAAAATTATCCTTGGGATACCTGTATGGACAAGGAAGAAGAATGAGGCTTGTTGGCCCATCTATTTTTACACTACTTTGAAGTAGTGAGCTTGACACGAATAAGTTGTTATTTCAATACTGGAATTTATGATGCTGCTTTAACATGATTCAATACAACTTTATCCTCCAAGGGTATTTCTTTTCATCTGGAGAAGCTTTTTATGAGAATCTTCGAGATCTTGGTGCGCTTGGTCTTTAGCTGTAATGTTTTTAATCTACAGTAATTAATATGTTGGGACTTGGGAGGGGTTATTATATTGTATTGTGTAAAGAAATATAGAATAAATATCACATTTCTCTATGCTTTAGCTTAATGGGTTTCAACATCTGGGTCTGTTCTGGGTCTCGTCTAAAAAAGTAGGATTAAATAGGGAGAAAAAACACTTCCCAAGTTCCCATGCTTTTCGTTTCTGGCGTCAAAGCATGTGCGTTCAATCAAACTCTGAGTTTTTCTTTGTCAAACTCTTCAGCAAGGATTTTTTGTTTAATTTTGAGCGGTAAGGAATTTTGATATAGAGTTGCGTAACGACTTGATGCCAAATGTAAAATCCGGATCCTGAAGCAGAACCAGATGTAGAACAATGGCTCCCAATCTTTACAACAATAGCCCACTAGGGGGCCTCAGTAAACTTCCGCAAGACGTGAAATAGGATTTTAATTAAGAAAAAAAAATTCATAAAGTAACAAACTACTAAAATTCAGCATCTAAAGTGACATCAAATGAATTGCTCTTTAGAAAAATCAGGATCTTCTCAAGCAAGAGTACAATGACTGACTTTTTAGTCTAATGAATAGGGTGGCAAAATGACATGGTTGCCATCTACTAATTGTATAGTTCATGGCCAAGTAAGTAGCTACTAGCTACCTTGAGATTTATCGTCAGGTGGTGGTTTTTTTTTTGTCTCTCTCTCTCTCTGAAAAAACAACACATTCTCCTTGTAATTACATTTGGTCTGATGAAACGTGGAAAAACTAGGCTACTTAAAAACAACAATTTAAAATGCAAGAACATCTAGGACATACATTTTGTCAGTTCTAAACTGTTTTCTTTCTAGACGTGTCAGCGATATTACCCAAACTGCACTAAAAATGTCTTAATCAAAAATTTATCTCCATCAAAAAATGTCTTAATTTTATGTTCCGTAAAAGTATTAAGGGTTTGGAACGATATGAGGGTGAGGAATTAATGACAGAAGTTACATACTTATAATTAAAAAGGAGAGGGACAAAAGTAAATTGTAATCTTTATTCATTACATTCGTCACTGGGATTTAATTAGAAAGCAAACAGAAGTTGTCTATGAGCTGAAAAGAGACTGCAGGGAGAAGAATAGGGTGTTAAAGTGTGAAAGTCAATTTGAGCACGATGTGTTATGGGTTTTCGGTCCTTTTCTCCTTCGCAGAGTGCTGCGTTTGCATTTATGATTTGTGTTGTGAGGTTCATGGCAGAGACTTCTGGAGGGTGAATAACAGAACCAGCTGTCGTTCTCTTTCTCTGATTCACTCTGTTCATCAATGTATCATCCTTTGTTCTCCATGACTCCTTCTGTGTGTCATTTGTGACATCACAAATCTGATTGGGTGTGTATTTACACTTGGACAAATAAATGCATTTCCGCATTTGATGTTACCCCATATGAACTAAAAACATTAGGTAGCCCAAATAGCTTTTACGATTGCGATATAAAATGCAACATTTTATTTTGTGCTCCCAAACATTCTGTATGTTGAAATTGTTCCATTTTGGAATGGGTAACACTTCCCGTATGAGGCCTCCTGAGGTGGTTTGAATGACCGCATTGGTATCGAATGCAACATGAAGAGCATTTACACTGCATTCACCATAAATGCCTTCTTAATGTTGGCTTAATTCATTGAAGAAGGGAAGGACAATGGCAACCACTATAAAGTGACTTTTGTTGTCAGGCTCAATGACGAATTTCTTACAGGGAGTCTGTCATCAAGTAATCCCAGTAATGAGGTACTGTAAATGTGTGACTGTGAGATCTCATTAACTTCTCTTGTGAGATTCTTCATCATTAGCAGGTAGCAGTTATGATGTCTCTGTGGATCACACTTAACAGTTTAAGCAACATGGTGCAACTACATCACACAAAGACAGACTATTTAACATTCTTATGAAGTTTTGACAGCTCATAACCACTTGTGCGTGGCTTGGGAGAGGGAATAATTATAATGGTCGGGTTTTGATGAGGTTCTTTGCTCTCCCAGGACGCAAACTGCCATCAAAGTCATATGCTCCATATTAATAGGGCAAGAAAACCTCAGTTTATGCCTACAAAATCCAGATTATGTCATTTTTGAGGATAGTAAATGTCAGGCTGGCACTAAATGAAGTACTGTCATACACATCTGTGACATGCAGATGAATTCAACTGAATTGAACACACATCTGGCATCTATAATATACATCTGGGTTTACCGAGATCAGTCAGGTGGAAAGCAATATGGCTTCTGCATATTGATTTGTTGCACAATTAATCATAAGAGCTAATGAAGCAATAACTCTAGCAGGACACAGATGTCATAAATTAAAGTTCTTTAACTGTATTAGCTGCAAATGCTTTTTATTATGTTTCCTACACAGCACCCCATTACTAATAGCCAAAGTCAAGTCATGTGGGGTATTTATTTAAACAGTATTATTTTAATTATTTTGATGAATTAATTTTAAAAATTATTTTAAAATTATTTTATAATTTTAATTACTATTATTATTATTTTATTTATTAAAACATATATTTAGTTAATTATTAATAAAATTAAATTATTATTTTATTTATTATAAAATATAGTTAATTATTAATAAAATTATGATTTTAAAGGCAATGTAATGTTGACATTTTTTTTCAAGATTGTAAATTGAACGTAGGCTGGGCATATGCAGTTAAAATAATAATAATAGAATACAGATGGAAATTTTGGCATACTGATTTTAATTTATTTATTATGCTAAACAGAATAATATCATGCTGTTGTTATGTATCCATAGATATCCATAATAAAGTTCAGCGCGAACACAAATACTCTTATCTCATTGAAATCTTGACAGATTTACAAATGGTTTGGTTTCTTACAAACATTATTAACGTGCCTATAATTCTGGATGATTATTTATTTATAAACTTATTATTCATAATTATGAATTTAAAAATCTGTAGAAATCGGTAGTTTAAAAATCGGTATAAAAAATGAGCAAGTGATGGTTATTTAAAATGCATCATTAAAGCACAATGGCTGTGTCCGCAATCTCCCACTACTCACTATATAGTGAGTAGTTCTGGTTGAACAGTGTAAGAAATACATCCCGCACTATTAGAAGTTAAAAATGCCCCATAACTCAGATAGGTCAGATATTTGAAGCCCAGATCTTTAAACACAAGGCTATGTCACAGTATATCAAATAAAGTAGTCTGTATATTTTATGCGCAAGAGGCGCTTTCTATGAATTCTGCATGACCGCTTACGGCTGCATCCCTTTACACAAGGGAAAGAAGTAGAGATGGGCTCCCCCAATTTGCATTTCTCATCTGGGTCAGAACTGCATTAACATGCAGTAAATCTCTGATGTTGCTTTTGGTTCATAATAAAATGCATGAAACAGCAGTGAAGATATTGAATACTAAAACATCATTAGAGCCACATTAGCCAATGCCACCAGAGAGACGCTGCTGATGAGAAACAACACTGCAGGATGGAAATTATAATAATGGATCAAGAAGAGGTGCTGACAGTGTACCCTCTCCTTTTTCGGTTCCTGAAGGTCATTGCTGCCCTCAGACCCATTTTGATATGCAACATCAGTTTTATGTGCCGTTTCGGCATTGTGACAGCGTACATTGATCCATGCTAGCTTTTAAGACTCGGCCAGAAATGAAAATTCTGTCCTGAATTACTCACTCTCATGTAAGACTTTGTTCATCTTCAGAATGCATATGAAGATCTTTTTTATGAAATCTGAGAGATTTTAATCCCTCCATAGACAGTTACGTAACAAATTTTGACACTTTATTAAGTTCATAAATAGATTGTAAAACTAATCCATAACAGACCAGTTCAAAAAAGACTTGATTGCTTTATGAAGAGATTTAATTTAGTCTTTTATTCACATTTAAACATTGATCAGCGAACATAAACGGAAACTCAACCGATAGTGCATGATGCTGAAAACAAACCTCATTGGTTCTTGCAGAAAGCTCAGACGTGAAAAGGACACATCGACCCAATTGATTTCAATGAAGAAGACTGAGGCCCGATTTCTGTCTGATGTCTGAGCGACAGTGCTTTAGGATGTGACTTTTATTTTATGTTCTAGATACCGTCTAACGTCACTTATACCACTACTATCATATTGTTTATAAAACACATATCCAGAAACGTTCAGTACAGTAATGCTACTTCATCTTATTAGCCTACACAGAAATGAGCATGAGCATTAGTTCAATGTCAAGCTGATAAAAGTAGCCTATTATTGTAACGTTGCAGTGGGAGTTTACACGAGTTTCCAGCATGTTGTGTGATGCTTTCTCCAGTGTGTTGAAAGTCTCAGTGTGGCCGTGTACAGAGTGCTCGCTCTTGTGTTCGAGCACGCGCAAGAGTAAAAATTGGTTGCAATCTGAAACATCACCGATAGAGGCCGCTAAAAATACATATAGCACCTTTAATTTAATAAATTATTGTAAATTATTGTTAATGTGTATCCTTAATTTGTATTTTGTGAAATTAAGCCTAATAGGCTATCCCCCACATAAATAACGTATTTGACTTAAAAACATTTGTAGTAAACCTGTTATTTTTTTCCCCCGTGGCTGCTGGAGACACCGTACTTCGTTTCTACTCTCCCACTGAATATCTCTCTCTCTCCCGAAATGACTTTGACAAGGGACTTTGAGAGAGAGAGAGCGCGCGGTAGCCAGGCGGAGTCTTGGGAAACACAGCATGTTGTCAGACTCAGACCAGCCCCTGGGCGGAGGATCATGAGATCGATGCCTCTGCTAGCGCTTTCCCACTCCGTTTTAACACACTCGGTTAAGTCCCGTGCGGAGACGTGCATGTGCTCGGGCAGAGTTAAAGACTTCAGGGACGCTCGACACAGGACAGGATAGAAGCAAACAGACAGCATACGTCACAATTTTTCGTGTTTAATGCTCTTTAGTTCTTGCAAACAAGTGGAATCGGAAACAGTGAACGACACAGACATGTAAGAAATCTATTGCATGCTTAAATCAGTTTCTGGCTCACTTTTGGACTCTGGTTCTTCATGACAGCTCGACATAATATTTTCCTTAATGTTTACATCCCACATGGTTATGGATAGCTGACTCATAATGTGTCCATTAACTTCTCTTTTATCATCATCAAGATTTTAGGTGAAAATGTGTATGAACGCATGAGTAAAGTGATATTATGTGTTTTACCATTTTAAATCTCCTCTTAATTACGACATTTTTAAGTAATTTTAAATAGCCCTGACGTGTGACAAATTTGAAAACTTTAAGACTACAAATATCACATGTAGTCTCTCCATTAATGTCTAATGCTAATAAAATGAGCAAAATTCCGTTTAAAATGAATTTAGATGGAGTACAGTATGTTACACAATATGTCAACATCCTAAAATTATTTAATGTCAACAATAATGTATATGAATATTATTAGGGGTGAAAATGTAAATTTTAAACACACTCTTTGTTCTATTTAAATACCATAATCCATAGTTTTGAGTCTTAAAAGTATTTGTTTGGTGATATTTTATTCAACAATGCATTTAATAGTTTAGGTCTGTTCATTGGTCTCTTGTATAGAAAGCTAGCTCAGAAATTTTAGTAATGAGTTGTAATCATGCATGACTGGAAAAGTCAATCAAAAATCTTTAATTTCCTGGGTTCTCAGAAGTGGAAGTCGTCATAGTTGGATAAACTTCTATAATGGTGAACGGGGGATGACAGCAAATATATTTTTTTGAATTCCCATTTGTCATTATACTCCCTGAACTACTGTACAGTAGAAGCACACTAGCAGCAGTGTTAATTAGCTTTGTGTAATTTACTGTCGGGGTAATATAACACAAAGTAGGCCTATAGTGTTAAAAATTTATGTTCAAATTTGTAAAAATTAAAACATGAAAAACTCTACTACAGTTGTGATGTTGCTAACTGTGGAAATGCCAAAGGGTCCATTGAACAAAATATTTGGGTGACAAACAGGCAAAGTTTTTTTTATGTTTACCTATGTTTAATGCACATGAAAGTGAACAGGTAACCTTTATGCAATTTGAAGAGCTTAACTGTCACCTTGGATATGACTTATTACTGATGTCCCCACACTTTTGACTATTTTCTCAGGTGCAACCGAGCAGGAAGACATCGGGAGGATCTGGGCCGGTGGGCTTAGGATCTCTGCATGTGCATAACCTAAAATCCAGTATCTTTTACATCTGAAAGCTTTTAGTTTGAGCTGAGAGCAATGGCTTCCAGTCTTACATGTGCAGGTGTGGTATGGGCCCTATTGTCCTTCTTATGTGCAGCCACATCTTGCATAGGCTTCTTCATGCCATACTGGCTACTTGGGTCACAGATGGGTAAGCCGGTGTCGTTTGGAACATTCCGGCGCTGTTCCTATCCCGTAAGGGATGAAGCTCGTGGTGGGACGGTTATGTTGGAGCAATGTGGGCGCTATGCCTCCTTCCAGGGCATCCCGAGTCTGGAGTGGAGGATCTGCACGGTGGTGACGGGGACGGGCTGCGGACTGCTGCTCCTGGTGGCTCTCACAGCAATGATGGGATGCTGTGTCACGGATCTAATCTCTCGCACCATTGGACGAGTTGCAGGAGGGATACAGTTCGTGGGAGGTGAGTCCAAGTACAAGCACCTTGACTGGAGATTCAATGGATGGGTAAATGGCTGGATGAATGGATGTATAGTTGAGACTAAAATTTTGATATATGGACAATTGTCATTTTAAGTGGTTATAGATTGACACACTGGCCATGATAATAAATCTGCAGATATTTAGTTTGAGTTTATCGTCCTGTAACATAAATAAAATGTAATAGCCTAAAATTTGCTTCTATAATATAAGTATTATAAAAACATTGTCTTATTTAATTTACCAATATGGGATTTATATCGGCCACCCCACTTTTTGTTTAATTTGTATCGCAATTGGTCGGCTACTAGTTTTCTGTGCATTTATCGGTTTGATGCATAGATGGGTTTGTTCGTGTAATGAATGAATATTTTGATAAATGGATAGTCAGATGAAGCAATGCAACTTTGCAAACACACACTTCCTAGACGCAAGTACTTTGCAACTCCTTAGCGGGAACACATGACGACGACCGCGTCCTCTTAGTGAAACTCGGTGTGCTTGTTTTGACACTCGCTTGCTACGATTGGTGTCATCCTGTGAAGAGAGGAGCCTGTGACCTCTTGCCGATTTGGGTAAAGACACCTAACTTACATCCTGGTGAAAATCACTTTGAGTTTGTTTGTTAACCGAACAAATGGTGAGAAGCAAATAAGAGTCTCCTTTCATGTCTTTAGTACTGTTTAGACGGGATTGGATTTCCAAACGACGATTGAGTTACACAGAATGTCTTGTGATGTACTGATTTCGAACAGGGTTTGGACATATTATAAACAATTTGGTAAAATTATAAAATAGGTTCATCCAAAAAAATGATTTTTCATCATTTACTCATACTCACGAGATATTTTTGTTGTCCTATGTCGTAGTGCTCTTTCTTTGTCCATAGACTTTCATTTTATATATGAAATAAACATCCTTCAAAAGTCGTACAGGCTTGGACCGACATGAGGATGAGTAAACATTAGAATTTACATTTATTTGGTGTACTGTCCCTTTAAGAAAAGGAAGTAAGAATCATACCTATCATTTTTGCAGTGGCCTTCCTGATCAGTTTGGGATTGGACTTTCTGTATTGCTTTTCTTTATATATCGAAAGCAATACCAGCAGTACTTGAACCGCCAACTGTTATTCTACCCAGATGGCAAGCTGAAGTCAGCCGAAAGGTCTGAATCCATCATGAAGTGCACCAGGCAGTGAAACGAGTTAGTTATGGCATTCACCAAAGGTCAAAGTAAATGAGGAGAAGCGCTGTGAAAAATAATATACCGTAATCGCACACATTCCTCTCCGGATGGGTTTCAATTTCTCCCAGGACCCCAGCGGTAGCTGAGAAACTTAAATTGCTCCATAATTTATACAGAGGTTATATGAGGAAGGGGGGCGGACTTATTCAAACGTCTGTGAAACACAAATTTACCTGACCTCCTTGGGGAAAAACTTGTCAAATATGGCTAAAGACCAAATAATGGTCAAGAAAATGGATGTGCCTTTGCAAATGCAGTCTTGCTCACACACACAGGCAGGTTACACAGCATAAATTGGCTCTTGTAACTTGTGAGGCAGTAATAGATCTTCTTATGAAGCGATTGGCCCTATAATGAGCAGTTTATGAGGGGACCCTTATGACTAACATCAGCCTTTCTTCTTTTGACTTGCCTCAGAGCAGTGACTTTGCTCCATTTCAGAGAGATGGGAAATAATGAAGGTTGATTATACTTGACCGTAGGCAACTCTTCTCATTCATATCCCTTTCTCCTTTGTGCTCTCTTTACTTTTCCACACACACACTTTGATACGTACACCTGCTTGCTTTGTGATGTTTTATTCATGGGCAACTAAATATTTCCTGTCTGCAGTTTTTCCTTGACATAGAAAGCTGTGTGGCTTTGCTTTGTTTGTTTTTTTATCACTTGATACTGTAAGGGCGATAGAGACTTGCTAATTCTGGGACAGATGCCAGATGCCATACTGGTGTCACATCTTCAGTTTGCCCGTTTTCAGGTGGGAATATTATTCATTAATAGGTCGAACTTGTGAAGTCTATTGTTTAACGCTCCTGCATCATGTTGGATTTCCTCTCACACCCACGTCTCGCTTCAAAGCACCCGTTGCGTGTTCGCATACGTCACGCACACCCTCCTGAAAGACAGTCGGCTCATGTTTTATACACTGAATCTACCATAGGATTTATGGGTTTCGTCTATACTGTCAGGATGCTGTCCAGTAGAACACAAGACCTTGAAATGAGTCTTATTCGCTTGAGAGATCTGCTGTTATGACTCAGTTGGTCTTTTCTTAATTACTTTTTAATGTCTTCTTATCACATTTGTGAAAAACCGAGGACATGGGAGATGTTCCTGGGATATGTTTCACACTTTGCTGTAATGACAATGCCTGATGAGTTTGTTACATTTTCCGAATGCAAACATTTTTTGGATTTCTCCCATGCTTTTCCTCCCTTAAGCAATGCCCTACTGTCTCTATCAAATGTTCTTTCCTTATCTCTTACCTATTCTCTGCACTTTACATTTCACAGTTGAAGATGAAAAAGAATCCATTCATTAAACCATATCTATGCCCTCTAGAGTTGGTATAACTCCTTTTCTTCATTTTCTGACTCTTAAATGGTTCAACATAAAAAGAGGAATTGAAGATGGAGTCATGATGCTTAAAATTCAGCTTTGCCATCACAGGGATAAATTACTATTATTATTCGTAATACTAAATGAGCTACTTTATTTTTATTGTTTTGAAGCTTGAAAACCTTAGTCCTCATTGATTGAAACTGATTGGAACTGAACGATCCTTATTTTTTTGCGTTCTGTGGAAGTCATACGTTTTTTACTGTATTTTTGAACAAATAATTGCATCCTTGAGTCTTCTTTCAAAAAAAATCTTACAGACCTATTTGTCCTCTATTAGAGTCCGACCGATAAAGGATTTTGAAGGCCGATACAAATATTTGTTGGTTTTGAAATCCGATATATCGGCCGATATTTTTTTTAATCTATTTTTTTATTTCAGAAACGCGCAACAAAACATTAACAGATTTCCTTAACATTATTTATTTGTAGTTATTTATGAATGTTAACTAAAACAATATGATTATAGCATATAATCAGCAGGTTGCAGGATGTGTGGCGCGTTATACACGAGTGTTGCCAACAGAGTGCCCTCTGGTGGACAAACTATACAACTCCAACACTCATGACATGGTTGAAGCGTGTTTCGTCCGTTTTTATTTTATTTTTGAAATATTCATCTGTCGGCCATTATAACCGATACCGATAGTCTGGAAAATGCCTGATACCGGCCGATAATATCGCCCTGGCTCCAATGTTGAGAGAACATTGCGTTTGGTACGTTTTTCGACTTCATACCAAACTTGCGTCTTCAGCCGACAAAGTTTAAACCATGTTTAATCGTAATGGTTATGCATTAAGTGAGTTGGCGGAGAGTACGCGTCTTTTGCGAATGTATTTGACCACATGAGCGTTTACACAACGAAAGAAATCCGGTTGAATACGTTTTCGACTACTTCTGGAAAGTGGACAAGCTTAAAACATTTTAGAACCCAATTTACACCTTTGTTTAGCATCACACACTTGTTATCCAATCGACCAAAACACATAATACTGGGGGCCCAATGCTCACTTAAAGTTAATCGATTTAAACAATTTATTAACATTGTTAAATGTTATCTTTAGCAAATCTTAAAATGAATATCCATTTTTCACACTATGCATTATGTTGAATTTAGTATACATTGAAACATTGTTAAATTGTATTAAAATCAGCCATATCGTGAAAATGATCATGAATTTTAATACGTCAATCATCCCAATAGATGTGAAATGAAGTGGTTTGATAATTTACTTTAACCCTTTAGTGTAAGTAAGGGGAACGTCAGAATTGTTGGTGTGACGGCCTGACACCAACACTTCCACCAAGTCTCAATTGTCTACATGCTTATTGATGCATGTTTGCATACAAGTCGACAGTGTCCATTCACAGTTGCTTAAGACACTAATATGTTGTACTAAGTTGTGGGCCGCAGAGCTCATCTGCATGTGAAAACAGCCATCGCAAATATCCTGTTGCTGCATAAACTCTTGGTCCATTGTTTGTGAGCCTTGATCGAACTGTCTGTTTGCCTTCTCGCCTGAATTGAGTTGTTGTAGTAACTCGGTGCCCAACAGTGTTACTAGCCAGGCAGGAAATCCCAGCAGCAATCCATCCAGACTAGGACTTCCTCTATTGATTCCCAGCCAAGTCCGGAGCTTAGCGGCAATCCTGGCTGATGCGGAGAGACAGGACAGCTTGAAGGATTCGAGGATTCTTTTATTGAAGCTTTGCTTCATTAAAAGGGTTGTAATGATCTGAAATGAAACGACTTTTGGGCTTTTAAAGATGTCGTTGGATGAATAATGAGGTGATGACAGATGTTGTTCACTTCAGCCTGTACTGACTGACCAAGACAAATGGGTCAGGCCTCCGCCTCCCTCTGGAAAAAAAAAACACACATTCTCTTCGGTTCTCCAAGAAGCCAGTTCGGAGCGGTCTAAATCTGAGCGCACAGATGTGCGTTGGTACAGCTTGCGATGAAATCATGCTTGTGTTTTTGGGTCTTACAGACTGGGACAAATGACGTAGGGACAAATCATGATTCTTTCTGCTTTGTGGAATTTCTTCCGTAAACAAAATGTGCTTCTAATTTGACAGTTTCCCCATTCGGCCATATAGGTGGTGCGCCCCTCCTCCTGTTATCGACTGCTTCCAATTTGACCAGAGGAATGGTTTGAATTCCCGAATAATACCAGATTTATTCACAGTTTTATGTGCGAAAAGCCCAGTGGTGGAATGTAACGAAGTACAAATACTCCGTTACTTTACTTAAGTACATTTTTCATGTATTTTTACTTTACTTAAGTAGAATAAATAGTGCATACTTTTTACTTT
>JAOTRC010000018.1:12901411-12926179 GCA_027497675.1 Cyprinella lutrensis
CTATGGAAGTCAATGAGACCAGAAACTGTCTGGTTACTGATATTCTTCTAAATATCAGAAAATCGACTGAATACATTCGAAAACGGTAAAACCCAACTATTTAACTCTGGGGAAGTGGTAAAATGAGCCAGTTTCCAAAAAAAGTGGAGTATCCCTTTAATAACATACGATTCCATCAATAACATACGATACCTTTTATTGTGTGTCACGGTGACGGACTGCCTCTCCTCAAACATTGTGTTCATCCATGCTGTGCCGTGTTGAGGGTGTTGAAGTACAACTTACGCAAAGTTGATAAATCCGCGAAAGACTGCAATTGCAGATTTCGAACAGAGATGGCGACAAAGAGGAAAAATGCCAGACTGCAGCTTTAACTAATGTAAAAATGGTGTAATATTCCAACCCGATCAATTCATACAAATTTTACGAGGTGGCTAATTCGTACAAATTCATACTACCTTGCTCGTACGAATTCATACGATTTTTGCTAATTCATACTCTTTTTTTCGAGTAACCAGATTTGTAGGAATTTGTACCAATGACCTACCAATGTACCAATGTACGTACTAATCACTTGTACGAATTCGTATGAATCGGTTATGAGATAGCGTTGGATATTCATGAATTTGCTTCCGGGAGTGCCGGGAGCTTGCTGAGAGAGCCCGCCCACGCACCCTTTTGATTGGCTGTGATTTTTATCGCTTCCCATTGTCCCCAAGTGTTTATGTGTGAACGCTTGTAGTGTGGACAGACACAGTATTTGTCACTGGAATCTTATCTCATTGCATCTGGTAAGGTTTTTTTAGCTTTTATGTGTGAACAACAGTAATAGCAGTGCAAACACTGTTAATAATGCATTATAAAAAAAATAGATTGCATTAGAGTAAGAATATTAAATATGTTTACAAATCAGAAAGAAATGTATTCAAATGTACAATTGCATCTTCAAGATGCAAAGAAGATTTCCAGTGGCTTAATTGGAATTTGTGGCATGTTTTCGGACAGCTGGCTTGAATTGGTCATGGTTGGATGAGCCATTGAGCTGACCTCAGATGGCAGGAGCTGTATCCAATCGAAAGAGAACAGGCAATACAGGAAGACGCTTCAGTTCTCTTAACCCCTGCTTCCTGAAAAGAGACATCCAAGAAGACACAGGCCATATAATGCAGAGAGTCTGTGTTCTATCAGGTCCTCTCCAACTCTAGACACTGAAGGGCTGTCAATCGACACAGCGGGTCACACAGGTGCAATAAGAAACACATTGCTTTAAAAAGACTCTTGCAGCAATGCAAACAGAGGATGTGACCCTCCTCAATTAGATAAAGCTCTTGTTGGATCTCTGAGATCTAGTTACAGGAGGTATGTTTCTACATGACACTGTTGTTTTGCTGCATCTCTGTATTTATTTTAGTAAGCAGTCAATGAAATTGAGGACAGTATAAAGGAATATATGCATGCAGAACAAATTCATGTTAGCGGTTTGTGTAAAGACAAGAAATTTAAAGTGTATAAATAGCTCAAACTGTTTTTCGATACAATATTTTCATTCAGTAAATGTCTTCAGTCGTTCAGTGAAAACCGATATGGAAATTCAAATTCTTCTAGAATCAGACAGTAGGTGTTTCCAACCCCGCTGATGTCCAGTAGAACGCTTACTCCACCCAGTTTCAAATTTCCTGTAAATTTTATTAATTATTTTTTATTATTATTGTCAAGATAATGAGACTTAATGGAGTTCACAGTTATGTGTTGTTTTCTGTATACTTATAATTAGTGATGTACACTCTAAACAAAAATGGTGCTAAATAGCACTAAAAGTGGTTCATTGGCTTGTAATCATAGGGGAAACACTTAGCACTTATCTTTGTCAAATGGTGCTAGAACCATAAAAGGTGCCATAGAGCACCTTAACCACCCCAGATAACCACTGAAGAACCCGTGAAGAACCAAACTGGCGTTAACAGGTTCTTTAAATGGTAGTGGTGCTATATAGCACCATGACCACCGCAAAGAACCCCTGAAGAACCGCTGAAGAACCTTTTTTAGAGCGTACTGACCAATTATCTATCTATTGTAATACCCAGTTTAGACAATAATTGGACAATAATATAAAAAATTGTAATAAAATAATTTCTGAGAAAAAAATATGTCTAAGAGGAATGGATCAGATTGAGATTTATTTATTTATTTTACAAAAAATATTTTTGTAATTTTTGCAAATGTGACTGTAGGCCATTTTCATTATTCGAATAATCAATTATTATAATCATGCGGTATGTTGTTGAAATGTATACTTTGGTTACTGGTTGGTTTAAACCAGTGTTATTATTAGTTTTCATTAGTTGAAGCTAAAATAAAATTAAATATTAGATGAAAAACATAAACTTAATTAGATATTTAAACTGAAATAAGTACTATTAAAGCTAAATAAAAAAAAACTAATAAAAATAACAAAAGCAAATGACAAGCAAACTAAAATTAAAAGGAAACATGGATATTATTTTAATTAAATGAATATTATTAATTATATTAATATTAATAAATCCTATAATATTATATACATAATAATACTAAAATAACACTTTTTGTTAATAATGATAATTAGTGGTTCGAACCATTAACCCAGAGTATAAGCAATGCTTGAGGAGTAAATATAAGGCTGTGTCTTCAGATATTTATCAATATGGGAGAGCATTGTCTAGTCCAGTATACTGTCCAAAGTATATCTGAGCACTTTAAGCCAGCATAACACAATTCTTCTTCCACTACAGTCTTGGAGATGCTTATTTTTCTGAGAAGCAGAGGGAATGTAAGTGGGTGGCAGGACTCAGAGAGCAAGAGTTGCAGGGCAGGCATGGAGCCAGACATCCAGTTCATGAAAGAGCTATGATGAAATACCCCAAACCCTAAAAGACCCTCTAGCACTGTATGAATGCCTCCCTTCCTCGACAATGACGGTTATGTCAGGACAGCACACTCCAGTTCTGAGGAATGGCTTTCAACGTTAGAATGAGGGCCGGCTGGGTTTTGTTCTCAATCGAAGCGGTCGAAGCCTGCCAAGGCTTTTTAATAAAGAGGGGCAGATTTATGCCGACATCAAAGTGAGATGCTAAACGTCTGACATTGTTCGTCTGCCCGGTGCCAAACTGTATGGAATGAGCAGAGCGTGATCTATGATAGTGGTATTATCAAACATTTGAAGACTGATTTCTTCTGAAGACACAACCTTAGATTTGCAGATGACTTTCAAGGTCACTGCATCGATTTGTAACCTTGGCTTGCACGTGGCATAATTTGACTAAATAAGCATTTTTGTTTGAGAAAGATTGAATTTATAATGGAATTATACACATAGAAATATGATTTGTAACCTCTAGCAGTTAAAAAACAAAACAAGCATTTTGCGTGACAATTAATATACAAATTAATTGTAATTTAATTGTATATACACTCTTAGAAGAAAAGGTTCTATATAGAACCTTAAAAGGTTCTATCAGCGCTACGTATTTGGAACCCCTAAAAGGTTCTATGTAGAACATCATTTGTTTTGTCCTTTCTGGATTAAATATTTCATATTTTTCACACATGTGAATGATCACAAAATTCAAGATATGGGGGTTATAAAATGTATATATTTATATCTTTTATGTAGTTAATCAATATCTCACGAAGAGTGCCATTTCAGTGTTTCTCCTCCAAAAATCAGCATGATTAAAATGTGATATTAAGTTACAGTTTAATAAGCTATAATTTAATTACAACTACAAAATGTTGCAGATTAATGTCATGAATGAATAATTGCCTATAAAGAACCCTTGTGCCAAAAGGGTTCTTTCTTGTCATTATAGAACCTTTTTTAGCATAAAAGGTTATTTGGAGTTGAGTAAAGAACCCTATGATTCATATATAGAACCCCAATGAACCCTTTTTTCTAAGAGTGTAATACTGTATAAAATAATTGTTATTAATATTGGTCCCTGTTTTTCCTTCTGTGGTCTCAGGAAGGGTCATGAAAAATTAACATGGCAGCAGAAAATGGCAAATCTGCCAAATTTCCATATTTCTTTATGATATCCTCTCTTTTTTACTAAAGTCTTTTGGGGTGAGTGATTGCTGTGGAGATGAAAGTGTAATGTTTTAGACTATTGTCTGCTGTCAGGATAAGAGATGTGTCTTATCATCGTGTGCTGGAGTGTTTACTGAATCCACGAGTTACTGATACGCACGCGTTCCCGACAGCAGATCTTCGGGATTGCAAGTGAAATGTGAAGTTCCAGTCATTCCTTTTAGATTATGCTGTCCCTTCCTCCGCAGCATATCTTGTTCCCAGTGGAAAACACTTGGTATTGATACTGTATGAAGGTCCTATCTATGTGCACTGACTGAAGAGAGCTTGCGTAAGTAATCAGAGGTGTTGCTCTAGTGATAAGACAGTTGTCTCAGCTGTCCCTGTGTTGGCGCTCTCATTTCCTGAGGTGTTGTCAGGCTGTGTGAGCATTGTAGAGTTGACAATAGACCATCTGCCTTGTGTATTTCACAAAAACTATGTAGTTATTATTTAACCCCTTCTAGGAAACAACCTATTCCATTGTTTTTCCCAAGCAGGGGTGCAAATTGTTTTTATATTTTATTTTACTTTGCTGAAATATCTGTGTATATAATTTTTTTCTTACTTAGTTTTATAGATTATACATTTCTGAATTACCAATTTTGGTTATATATAAAGTGAACTACTTTAATTTTTTATTTTTTATTTTAAAAATGGATCTGTGGTGAGATATTTAGACTTTTAGAAATGTGTTCGAAATTATAAATGCTGCATCAGTTAATAAATTAAAAGATTTTCTCTCAAATAAAAATGACGAGGTTAACCCATATTTCTTGCATGACAAACATTGACTAACACTATTAACCACTTGTTGTATTTCAGGGTTCTGAAAGCCCAAGTATTGGCAATGCATGTGACATGAGAGTTAGAAGATTGAAGTTGATCTCTGTTTTTGTGGACTGAATGAAAATTCAACACCCTGCCACTTTCTATGCAGGCTGAGAATTGTGTTTAGATGAGGGTTTAAAACAGGATTATGGGTTTCAGGTTAGAGCTCGATCTTTATATGTGAGCAACATGAGAATCCTTAGAGACGTGATGCTCTGAAGTAGTGTTTCCTGGATTCTGTTCTCCTTTGCTTCTCTCTCACGCATCTTTATACTTGATCACAAATGTATTGCAGCTTTTCATCCTGCACTCTAAACAATGCTGGGTTGTTTTAACCCAAATTTGGGTAAAATATGGACAAACCCAAATGTTGGGTTTAAAATGTAATTTCAAATTTTAACCCAACTTCAACTTTCATACATTTTTTAATTGCATTTTTAAGCCAACATTTGGTTTGGGTTTATCCATATTTGACCCAAATGTTGGGTTGAAACAACCCAGCATTTTTTAGAGTGTGTTATTCAAACACACATGAAGTAAACACACGTATGCCATATGTGTGCCACACATATGCCATTTCATGAGATAATTATCTGATTCAAAAAAAAATGTTTGTGCTAAATCTGTTCAGATCCAGCATCGTTAACTAGTCTGCTTTGCATACAATTCATGCACTCAACCAAGTGATTATTAATTTTTATGCAAAAAAAAGCATTTGAGCTTATAAAACTTAAACTTTGTTATTTATTTATAAAATGAGTGAACGTTTTGCTTGATAAGACCCTTATTCATCGTCTGAAATCGTTTAAAGCCCTTTGAACAGTTTGGAGTTTGCACTGAAAGTGTCTTTTGGACTTTGAACCATTTGGTTCCCATTGAAGTCCATTATATGGAGAAAAATGCTGGAATGTTTTTATCAAAAACCTTAATTTCTTTTCAACTTAAGAAAGTAAGACATGGACATCTTGGATGACAGGGGGGTGAGTAAATTATCAGCAAGTTTTTTCAAAAGTGAACTACTCCTTTAAGAACTTCCCCATTGCTAATGTTAATATGACTTTGAAAACACTGTGCAACCAGAAGCCCTTTGCAGGCCAATAAGCTGCTTTTTCAAATTCTGAGTGTGCAGCTCTCCGTCCCTCTCATTCACTTTATCACTGTCAATTTTTCCTCACCTTTTCTGTGACCAAAGAACCTCCTCGTTTCACAGTACCGCGACAGTCCATTTTTGTCTTGGTTTTGTCAAGGAGAACTGCTGTACTCGCAACCTCACCATATGTGCTCAACCACGTGCCAGCGAGTGAAATGAGTATGCCGCTGCAATCCATAAAGTTCATTTCTGCACAAGTTGGCATGCTCTCACATCCACTTAATGAACTTGCCCAATATCGACTTATCGATGACTCGTTCATAACTTCTCTGATTGCAGGATACAGGAAAGTGAAGCACGTAAAAGGCTACTTCCCTTCTCTCTGTATTCCTTTGTCGTTTTGAACTCTGAAGTAGAATGTCATTTTTATAAGTGCCTGACTCAGTTTAATGGATTTTCAGGTCTGCTTCAATGGATGCAGGGGAAAGGAGACATTTGAAGAATTTTAAAGACAAAGACAAGTTTTGAAATCTATAAAAAGGAGTGATTAGAATGGAATAATACTGTTGGAATCTAGACTTTTTTATATATATCAAAGAATATCCATGACATCAAAGTAAGTGCAAATGAAAATGTTTCATTCCAAAAATAATCTTTGTTACTGGGATTTGGCTTGCACGGCAATGGGGAGTGTTCTTTGTGTTCAGTCCTCTGTCCTTTCATTATCTCAGACTCAGACCAAAACTACCCTGCACAGACAACTTGAGATGATCACACACCCATCATTTGTAAGCAGACACAAAGAGAAACAAACATTACATGGCACACATAGTATGCACACAACAGCAACCGCTTAGGAAGTTCCTGTAGAAAGCCACTGTAATTATTTTCTTAATCTCTCTCTCTCTGTCTCTCTCTTTTTCTCTCTCTCTCTATATATACTGCATNNNNAACTTAAATATACAAGCTTGATAAAAATGGTCATTTTAGAAGAAAATTTCAAATGACATTTAGAGGCTTTTGCATCTGAACTCTTCATATATACATACACACACATCACATATCAGTATACTCACTGAGAAAAGAGCCTGGCATTGAAATAGATGAAGGCACGTGGTTTGCTGTTCTTTTTTTATTAGGAAACATTCTGGTAAGGATTTAGAGATCACTAGAGAGGAGTCAGAGGGAATCTACAGTTGTATATATTTCTGATGGGAATTACATGCCTGTTTATTTTTGCTGAATTGGTAAAAACATAAAAGGGGAAATATGAAATAATTCCCAAGAAGCTCGTTTATAAATAAGCTACTTGCTGCATTCATTATCATATTTTCATGGCTGTTTGGATCTTGAGCCCATGAAAACAAGATTTGTGCTTTATAATCTCTGCAGAGGTGTGTGTTTGCATTTGCGTGTGATGGAGTATCTGTGTCAAATGGGGGAAAAACAACAAGCTAATGATCCTCTGTTGTTCGCAGTAAAACAAATAATAGCTTTTCAGACCGATGATAAAATGCGTGAAGCTATCATGGCTTTCATGGCTATCGTCTATTCCTCAGGAGATATCACGTTGTTCTTCTCCTCACAGCAGGGAACTATGTGAGCTCTCTTAGTCTTAAAGTTCTGTGTTTGGGTCTCTTTGTATTCATAGTGTGTTTTTTCTCTCTGCAGGGCTGCTGATCGGATCTGGATGTGCCCTGTATCCTTTAGGATGGGACAGTGAAGAGGTCAGGCAGACTTGCAGTAACAGTTCTGACCAGTTCGATCTTGGTATGTTGGTATATATTTTAAAACGCAATATTTCATATTTTAATTTAGGCCTATAAGGCAAAATATTAGATATCAATCTACATTAAATGAGACTTATTACAATTTATATGCACTAACATTTAAAAGTTGGGCATCATTTTAAGAACTTAATAGTTTTATTCAGCAAGAATTTATTAAATTGATCAAAAGTTCAAATGAATGGTGTCCATTTTAACTTTTTTTTTCACAAATATATTAAGCAGCACAAATATTTTCAACATTGATAATAATAATAAATGTTTCTTGGACCCAAATCCTCATATTAGTATGATTTCTGAAGGATCATGTGACACTAAAGATTGGAGTAATGATGCTGAAAATTCAGCTTTGATCACAGAAATAAATTATATTTAAAAAATATATTAAAATAGAAAACAGTTATTTTAAATTGTAATACCTTTTGACAATATTACTGAAGTTTTTACTGAATTTTTGAAAAATGCAGCCTGATAAATTTATCTTACCAACCTCAGATACTTCAAAATTAGATTTTTCACATTGTGTGTGTGTGTGTGTGTAAAATCAAATTTCCACAAATATAACAAATTATTAAAGTTATGTACCATGGTTACATGAAAACAATACATGAAAACATTTAATTTTTGTTTAAAAATAGGTAGGCCAACTATTGAATATGTGGTTTATGTTTGTTCCAGGTTCCTGTGAGATCGGATGGGCTTATTATTGCACCGGGGCTGGGGCTGTGCTGGCCATGCTGTTGTGCACGTGGATGGCATGTTTCGCAGGGAAGAAACAGAAACACTACCCTTACTAAACATGTGGAAGACCAAACAACAGTAGAGGAAACTACCAACAACACATACTTTCATTCTCCGATTCAGAGAGCTTGTACATCCACTCAATCATATCCTGTACAAGGAGACATGACTGAACGTTGACCTTTCCACGGCAGTTCCCTCTTGAGATTTTTTCTGTGACTGACCTTTGACCTGCATTGGAATCTTTTGCATTTGAAATGATCAAAAAGAAAGGTCAAATGACCTATTGACTTTTCACCTTTTTAGTTGAAAGGGACTTACTGTATTACTCTCATTTATCTGTTGTGTTTGTGTAATAACAGTATTCTTGGTGCATTTTAGTACATTGTGATATTATAATAACCTATTCTATATTATGCATTCAATCATGTCCTGTTATCGACTCAAATGTCTCCGCTGCAACAACAGATTGCCAATTGTATGTTTGCCAATATATTTTCTGATGTATTTGTCTGTTATTTACAACTTTTATATATCACAATCACATGCATTAATGTAAATAAATACTGATTTAAACTCAGTTGTTGAGCGTAAATCATTCATGTTGGTGCATTAGTGTTTTTAATGCCTTAGACAGACACTCAGTAAACACGTCATTTCTTATCTGCACGATCTGTGTATTTTTAACCTGCACGTATCTTTCTCTTTTCGAATGATGGATTGCCTCTTGTTAATTTCTGACAGGGAGATGCAGTGCTGGAGAATTCGCTGCTGGAATGTGAAACCGCAGGGATACACAGTGCAGGAGATGTAAAGGCTGATCAGAAGTTATTGACGATCTGCTGTTCCCATTTAGCACCATCAGCAAACCGTCACACACACACACTGCAGTCAGCTGTTGTTTTAGGAATGCATGCCTGCCTGAATAAGATGAACTGTTATTGATAATCACAGCATTTCATCCAACCTCCCCCTGGTTTAACACTTGACTGAGTGGAGGAAAGGTTCAAACAGTTTCCTCCTTGATTAAGCTGAACCGGTCCGTGAGAAGAACAGGCCAGTGGTGGAGAGCTGGAAGACGACAGAAAATCAATGTCACACATGGTGGAGTTTTGACACGTGTATCACTTTGTTCAGCGAAGATAGGCAGAATCTGGCTGACTTCAGGGAAAACAAGCTGTCTATATGTATTAAGCTCATCTCATCACTGCTCTGTGATTTCTTCTTAGCTCAATAGTTTTGTTGGACACTTTACTCTCGCTATGGTCCATGTCCCATTCTCGAATCAGGTATCTCTTTGAATAAGATGCTCAGATGCCTTTGGCCAGATATTTTATATTCACAACACTGGTTTAGACTGGTGTGGAATTGAAATCTGACGCCAATCTGAATCCATTCAACTTTGAGGAGTGCCAGCATTAAAAGCAGGCGATGAAAACTATAGTAAGCAGAATGTTATTGTGTGCTGGTGTGGACACTGATATTTATTGTTTGAGTATCTTTATAGTTGTCATTCTTAGTGTGAATGGATCTTAATAGAAATAATGATCTTATCTGAGGTCATCATTTCACAACAATCGAGGCTGGAATACATTTAAAATCTGTTCAAATTTTAACAGATTAGCCAGTGAACACAACAAACTCATGCAGAAACATGTGCCTTTGTTGCTAGGAGATGCAACATATGGTCTTCATAGTCATATTATTCATAGTGTGAAGCTATAGAATCGGATTCTGTGCCCAATGCCCATACTCTACACTACTTTTCTACAAAATCTGTCAACTCCAACTGCCCAATATCAGCAGCTAATTTCGGCAACAAGCAGCAACTGTAATTCAGGGCAAAAATCTGGACAAAAGCCATATTATGTTTTCCAGTCGACATTAAAAATAAGTTGCAATAGTCTTTTCTTCCCTATTGTGACGTATATCTGAGTGAAACGGCTTCTCAAACCAGAAAAAAATGGTACATATTCTTAGAGTTTTTTTAGTAGCATGGTAATATTATTTATAACAAACACTGCAATATTCCTTTAAAAAAAGAATGTTCATTTTCATTGTGGCTTTAAGACTTTAGCATTTCATTTGAAACAAAAGAGAGCAAGTCTGCATAGACAGGTTGCAATTCTATTATCCCTCACAGAAGTGGTTTGATTGTACATGACAAGGTTTAGTGTTAGAGTAGATTGAATATAAAAAGGGAATGTAATATTTTGGTTTTGATGTTTATAGTGATATGTGAAGTTTGAAGTGTTTCCATTTTAAAGGTGAGAAACCTTTCATAATGTTTATATGTTTTTTTCCCTCTTGTAACACCAGGACTGAATAATATTTAAATTTATGTAATTTGAAATTATATATTTAAAAAGAAGTAAATGTTAATGGATATTAAGTAGGTCCATGTCCACTTCAAATCTTATTGTGCATAACAGAAAACAATGCTTTCCACGGCCAATGTCCAAACAGAATGAACAAAATCTTTTTAGTAATGAAATGAGTCCAGAGTCAGACACACAATTACATACATGGAAAATTAGTTGCCCTTCTTTATTTAAAATGAATAAAGGGCATAAATTACCATACATGTGTGACAGACCTCACACAATCATGCAGTCAGCAGAATGTCTCATGAATTATATATCACATTTAAAATGGGAACCTCGAGGGAAGCAATTTGAGGTCACAGTTGGAGACATATAAGCTCCTTATTTACTCATTATCACAAACTTAAAGTGAGCCACATTTTACAGTACTATTTAAATTAGTTTTTAATACTAAGGGCATCAAGATTGTGGAATCTTCTGCCATCTTGTGGCTGAATGAGATTTTTTATTTTTATTTTTCTGACAACCAGTAGTGGAACTGTGAATGCGTCCATACTTTTTAATCGAGTACTATAACTTACATAGCCTATATATGAGACATGCTACATCCACCATGTTGGATAAGCCATTGTGCTTGCGCATGTTATTTGACTTGCAAAAATCATGAACACAAGTCTCTCATATTTTTAAACATTTCATTAAACAGAATTGTGATTAGATTGGAGTTTAGGTCAAGTGGGTTCGTCCAAACACTGAGCACCACTGAGCAGTTATTAGAGGAATTTTATTTTGGTTCAAAACAGGCAGCACCCAGTTTTCAGAAAAGGGGCGGGCCAACTCTGTTTTTTATCACGTGATCAGAAGGAGCCAATACATTTCGTCGGCTAGAGTGACTCACAAACGGTCATCGCCAAATACACCAATCCGAGAGTTCGCCGCGCTGAACTCAAATCTCTGTTATAAAGAGCGTGCTCTGTAGTTGAATGTTGGGATAAACGCTCTTCAAAATCATTTTTAATCTGAGATACCTATACTTGTCTTGCCTGACTGATTGAAGAAGCCTCAGATAACGTAAGTAGATGTTATTTTGTCAACCGTTAGCACTGATTTGTGAGCATTGCCATGATATGTTTGAAGCGTGTAATTTACCTAAGCTAGCATAGTATCGTCATCAGATAGAAAAATATATCTGTCATGTCATATATTTGTCGTAATAAATCAGGACCCTTTTAGGGTATTGTTAGCTAACGTTACTAAAATGCAGTTAAAAAGTCTCAAAAAATCATGTATATTATAACTATTAATAAAAGTGAAATCAAGAACAACACAATGCCTAAAACTTACAATATAAGCTACATTAAAATATTAAAAAATACTTTTTTAGTATATTAATTTTAAAATAACACTTTTATACACATAAAGATAGAGAGAGGGAGGGTCAAGGGGAAAATGTTGCTGATTTAAAAACTATTAGGCAGGTAAACTTGAGACATATTTTCTTGGTTTGCTTGTTTGACTATTATAACAATGTGATGTTCTGCAGGGAAGATCATCATCATCATCTTTGAAGAACTGTCCTTTCCCCGTTGCACAGAATGGAGTCATTGATGATTAGAAAGGTAACTTTGCATTTTGTGAAACAGATCAGTTCTTTCATAGATTTAGAACATTTATTTCTTAAATAAACACGTTTAATATGTCTGTAAGTGTGCATGAAATGTAATTTGCTCAATTGTGTTCTTTTATAACTTCTATTCAGAATAACAAGGAGAACAATAAACCAGTTTGTGGCCCAAAAAATCAAGTCCACAGTAATGTATCAAAACAAAGAGTGATAAATAAATCGGCACCTCTTCAGGCAAAGAATGATCTCAAGGAGGATAACTCTGGAAAAACAGAGAGAGAAAAGGATGTTAGAGCGAAGACTAAAACTAATGATGCTGATCCCACTAAGCGCAACACACTAAGCCAGGCCTTCCGTACGCAGCAGACTGTAAGACACCGGAAGCTTGTGGAAGAAGTTCAAAAACCACCTTCTACTGTCTCTGCCATTCAGAAATCCAAACCTGGTATATATAAAGGCCGTGTGGTACAGTCTAAAATAGACTGTTTCAGAAAACCCAGTGGTGATGCGAAGACCACAGAAAAGAAAGTGATTCCAAAAACTGAATTGCCTAAAGTCCGGTCCAAGTCTGTTACTTCCCTGCCGGGGTCCACTAAACCCAGAGTCAACTTATCTAGACCGAAATCTGTCTCCGATGTCCCGCTGAATGCCACTGAAAAAGCAGTCCAGAAGTCAGTTTCCCATAATCGGATTCTTCCGAAGGTGTCGGGCTCCATCTCTCATGCAGGTGCCCCGCGGGTTTGTGGTCCCCCTAGGCCAGCCCCTCTAGTTACAGGGCGCTCGACCATCAGACCCACCGCTTCAAAGAAGCAAGAGATGGCGAAACCCAAACCAGCCACCACTCAACAGATTGTCCACAGACCTGTCACTAGTACAATCAAACCTGTCACTAGTACAATCAGCCAGTACAAAATGCAGATGAATACCGCTGAAGAGAGAAGGTGAGTTGTATACACTGCCATTAAAAAGTCAAGAAGGGAAGATCATTATAGGAAAAGACAAAGAAACTAATTCTTTAATTCACCAATGACACACTGACGGTAATATATAAAATTGCAACCAAATATATCATGGTTTCCAAAAAAATATCAAGTAGTGCTCTTTTAAATGGTGATCATAAAAGAAAATGTGCTTATTCGAATGATTTCTGGAGGTTCATGTGACCCTGAAGACTGGAGAAAGGGCTGCAGTTCATAGGGATAAATGTATTGAAATGTTATTTTAAATTGCAATTATTTTTGATCAAATAAATGTAGATGTTGCCTTGGTGTGCATAAGAGACTTCTTTCAAAAAACATTACACCAACTTTTGAATGGTTGTTCATTTTAGAAACTTCAGTCATATCTTGCATGCAAAACCTGATCAATTATAGCTAGACAAGTGTGACTGATAGCAGAAGATATATTAATGTGGTTGGCTATTGCTTTACTTTATATTCTGCTTTCAGAGCAAAGCTTGCAGAGTGGCTGGCATCTAAGGGAAAGACCCTGAAGAGGCCTCCGGTCTCAGTAAAGTCAGCAACCTTTTCACAAAAACCAGCTCTAAAACCTGGACCCAAAGCCCCAATTGATGCCAAGTCTAATCCTGTCACCCAAACTGAGGCTGTAAAACCAACCCCTGCATTGCAGACCAACAACCAATCTGATGATATTAAAGTCCCAGATAATAAACCAGTGTATTCTAGCGGAGCAAGCAATATTATGAATACCACACTAGACTTGCTGGACAACAGTGACATGGATCTGCCGGTCGACCCAGAGATCAGGATGGAGTCGGTAAGAACTATAAGAGAGTCTTATTTGTCACAGACACATACATGCATGCACTCGATCATGTGTATAGTGTTTTTGTAACTTATTTCTGTTTTGCAGTTGGTGATGAACCTTTGTGATAAACTGGAGGCAATGGAGACGCCCTCATCCTGTGAAGATGGTGATTCTTATGTGAATTCTTTATGCTGTAATTGCAAATTAATTCTAGTGTTGTATGACTAGTGTAAACCAATTTGTATTTGTTATGTGATTTTTCATAAATTGCTCATGTTTTTGCCCGACAGGCATAAATACTGACAGACCTGATGCGTTGGCAGAGAAAAGCATGGAAGGACAAGTGGAGGAGCACGAAATGGATAAAATGTTTGAAATTCTGGAAGAGGAAGAATTGAGATGTGAAGAAAGCTCAGAGAGCGACACTAAGAAGGCTGGCGTAAAGTTTGAGGTTGATGATCAGGAACCTAAGGAGAAAAAGGCATTTGAGAGTGAGAGTGAAGATGACAGTGACGATGAGATGAGGAGCGTCACTCCAGAGATGGAAGGGGCTTCCATTGTGAAATACAATGTGAAAACGACTCCATATCTGCAAAGGTGAGTTTGGGGTAATTAGAATGATTATTAAAACTTTATAGTGATATTGTCCGAGGTGTAAACGGGCCTTATGATTTTTAAATATTAATTTGGTTTTCTTGTCATGCACTTTTAGTGTGAAAAAGAGAATCGATTGCGAAACCGCACCAGCCAGTGGCTCGCGACGCAAAAGCACCATCAAAGACCTGAAGTTTCTGACACCCGTGCGACGATCAACACGAATCCAGCGTAAGTCCTCTCGCCTGCCAGGTATGCTGAACGACCATGACACATGTGTCTCCTCATTGGCTGAGCTGGTGCAGATGGACGATGCAGACGCGAGTGCTTACATCTACAGAAAAAACCTGGCCCTACTTGAAGACCTTCCTGATCAGCCTCTAGACTTTGCAAAAGTATGCAGTTAAACAATACAAGCGGATACAACGCTAATATCACTTTCAAATTGGACATTTATAGCATACATAACACCTATATTTGAAGTATTTTATGTGACACTATTAAAAATGCTTTATTTTAATATTTAAGTGTTTGTTGCATTTGGCTGCTACATAGAGTAATCTATTAACTGCAATGGCTTAAGTTTAAGGACAATAATTTGATTTATAGGCTCTATTGTGAAAATATGCTAACATAAGGCTCATGCAGTGTGTATATATATAAAGAGGTATTTCTGTATTTTGTTGCATTTTAACTCTACACTCATTTAGTTGGGGACAACCAACAGGTTTTGTTGTTGGTCTGTTTTGGACCATATCAAAAAATGATCAAACCAAAGAATGTATTGCCTTTCACTAATGTAATTTCTTTGTTAAGATCTTTAAGATGCTGCAATTGTTATTTGTTCAGTTGCTAAGTTTCTTCAGTTGTTCGTTTTTTGAACGTACAGTAGTCATTTATCGTTTTAATAAACTAAACTTTGTTCAAATGAGGATTTAATTCAACCCACACTGACCATGTCTTTTTAAAGGCAAGATGAGCATTCATCTGTATTTTAACCATTATTTTTAACACTGTAATATGACCTAAAATATCTTAATAAAGAATATTTCATTAAAAAACATCCTCAGTGTAATTATTAAAAGAAAAGAAATATTGGTTTTAATTTCTCATACATGTACTAAAGGGTTTATTTGTTCAAAATGACAAATGGTAGTTTATTCATTGTCAAGTTCGCTGCCTTAAATAACAAATACAGAGATAGTGCATAATGACAGTTAAAGGCACAATTCACGTTTATTATATGAGAATTTAAATGGTGACTGGATTTTTTCTTTTGAAAGTCATATTAAACCGATTTTTTTTTATTTTTGGGATAGCGATTCCGCTCATAAAAATATTGTTTTGAATTTATTATTTATTCAGGTTCCTCCCTAACTGCCGCCACTTTCTTCCCGCAAGCGCACGCTGATTGGCTGAGAATTTGAACTCGCGTTGTGAGAGCAAAGCATTGTGGGACGGAGACGAACTCCAACGCGTTTCTCCTCCAGGCCACACAAAGCACTAGAGTGCAGGTCAATTTACCGCTTTATTAGTCTATAAAACAAAATTTGTAAAACTTTCTGAACGGAATATCAGAACAGTGAGTCAAATGAACTGGATTCGCTATTAAGATTCGACTCAGAGTGAACGTACGATGCCTAATTTCTGCGCGGCGCTGAACTGCTCCAGGAACAGCACTCACTCGGTGCTGGCGTTCTTCAGGTTTCCACGGGACCCTGAGAGGTATTACACACTTTCCCCCCATCTATCTTACTCTTTGTTTGCCAGACGATAGGATTTCGCGTTTAACTTCCATTTAACTTCATGTATTTACCAGTACAGACTATGCAGAGCTGTCCTGGGCTAGTTAGCTTGCTTACAGATCAGATGTAAGTCTGTCATGTATTAAATAGTGTTTATTTAATTTACTATATAAAGTATTATTACTGAACTGGGAGTTATTCATCAGACAGCCCAGTTTTACTCAGCTTTTTTATAGTTTATATTGGATAGGGAAGTCTATGTTAGCCCAACTGGCTGTTACAACACTGACTGATTGTCATCTGTCATATACTGTATATGAACGTCATAGATCTCAGTGTGAATGCTGTGTATTAGGAGCCAGTCTCAATCAACGTTGTGTAATATAGTAAAAATAAAAATATACACAGATGTAATCTTACATGTTTACATCATTGTACTTATAACTCCTATGATGCTTCGTTCATGTCATTTATTCCCTAGATGTAAGAAGTGGGTGGAAAACTGCAGTCGCTCAGACCTGAAAGACAAAACGCCGGACCATCTGAACAAATACCACAGACTGTGTGCAAGGCACTTTGAACCCAACTTGATCACCAAAACCGTAAGCTATGGATTCATGCTCAGTTTGTAATTACTTTGATAGTTTTCTAATGTACTTAATTATACTTTAATATAATAAACTTTAAAATTACAAGAATTTGTATATATATAATGGAAAGGAAATGTTTTAGTTGCTGTTACACTTAAGTGTTTTTAAAAATCTAAAATTCCTAAATAAAAAGCATTTATAGTTATTATACAAGTATTAGTGTAGCATGTACAACTATTGGACACTACAGCTTGATATCACAACTTCCCATTAATAAATAGCATGTGATAACTAACATATGGCATTGCACATTATTGTGATTATTACCCAGAGCCCTTTCAGGACTGTACTGAAGGATACTGCGATACCAACCATATTTGACAATCCTTCCTTCAAACGGTCAAATAATGAGGTAATAGTTGCTCAGTATGTTTTAATCTATGTCGATAGTGGACTTTATTATGCCCGCTGAAAAAAATTTCTAAATACTGAATGTGAGTGGTTTACTAAAAACATACCATATTCTTTAACAGACTGAAAATAAGGATGCCCCTGAAGCAAAGAAGAAGAAATGTGAGTTGGTTTTGTTTGTTTCTTTGTTTTATGATTCAGAACTATCTAGGCATTACAATATAATTTTTCTCACATATTCACATACCTCTCTTGCATAATCTGCAATTTGCAATAAAACTCTTTTCATTTTTTAGTAGTGCTGTAATATAGCCATTTGACAGTCTTTACAACATGACATCATGACTTTTGCGTAAACATACACCCCATTTTCAAGTCAAGTGGCGTGTTATCTATACGCATTTTGAGCTATTCACGTGTATATCTACGCCATTAATGTCTGAGTGATTCCGCGTGTATGTCTACGCCGTTAAATGTCCGAGCGAAATGAAGCAAAATGTAGATCTACATCTGGGTAGCGATATTTTTTTTTTCCTAGGATGGTAGGGGAAGACTCATAAATGCTATTAACCCCAGTGACGGGTAGGTTTAGAGACGGGGTTGAGGTAGGTCATATATTTGTATATAAAGTAAGTAATAACGTAAACAGCCTAGATAAACACGCTGAGAAGCGGTTATGCGGGTTGATAGCACGCCAAAAATGGAAATACGAATTGTCGTGTCACGCAATTTCATGGGATCAGTCTGATGTATGAGTTTTCAATGTCTCTGTTGAGTTTCAAGAAGCAGAATGTCATTACACGACAGCACTTTGCAAGGTACAAAGCTGCAAACTTTCAATTTAAAAGAGCTCAATAACTGGTGCGAAGCGACTACCCTGGTGAGCATAAAAGAATAAAAGTTGGTGCGCATCCACAAAATTTGCACCACTGTAACTTTAGATATCACACAGTCAGCGAATCTGTGATCATTTTCCTCAAAGTACGCGTCCCAATTCCTGTTCGCCACAAAGGCAGATAGAGAGATGTGATGTGTCAGTTCTGTGTTTTTTCCCCCTCCAATGTTTCTTACACTTCATCTGGAGGGCTGTAACGATACAGTCAGTGTACGATACATTTGGTGACATTTCCATGCTGACCTCCTCCCACTCCTTCCACACAAATTGGTGTTATTGAAATCTGAGCAAACTCGCACATTTTTCCGACAGACAACCTGTGCAACCTCACATAATTGAGGCTGATAAATATGTGATTCAGACTAAGAATATTCATCAACTCTGAGCACTTCAGAAATGCACCTGGCAAGAGAACAAATTTGCATTTTCATTCTTTATCGGAGTAAAATGTGAATGCATGTCATTAGGCAGGAGAGATGCAATTACAGGGCGAAAGGAGAAAGTCCTCCCACACACATTTTTACCTTCCAGAGAGGCATGTCAGAATTAATAAACCTGTGTCTGCAAATGAAAATCCTTGCTAAAAGCATGGGACAGGTGACATGTAGTTTCGCTCTTTTCGACGCAGACTGGATTTCGATAATTTGGCCCATTTAGCTCTGCAAATTCGGCACGCTAAAGTGAAAGATGTCATGAAAAGACTAACATAATCCATCTGCCGTCCAACTCTCAATGATTCTTCATGACAACAATAACCTGACAATGACGCCGCCTTCAGTAGAGCTTTTCGAAATCTATCGTGGCCATCTTCGTGTGTATAATTGTGGAAAAAAAAATATCTTCGCTTTCAATGCCAAAGAAAAATGGGATTTAATCCACTCAAAGACTGAGCCCGTGTGAATTGCAAAAAGAAACTCGAAGGCTTTCAATTGAGTTCCAGCGCAAAGGGACAAAAGCTCGCTCAAAAAAAATCACTCATTAGCTCTCACAACAGAGGGGCGATAGATTTATCAAGACTGCCCAAAGGATAGCATGCATCTTTCAAGTACACCATCGCCAGAGACGTGCAATTGAGCTGCAGTCGGTGAATGGAGCGGAGACAATGATGACAATCTACAAATAAATTAACTACTACAAGCTAGTGTATTAGAGATATATTTTCTGACAAGAAGAGGACATCATCACACAAAGCAACAAATGGCTGACATTGCTCTGAGTGTAGCTGGATTACAAGGTGGATATGCTCCTGTGCTGTACACTTCTAAGACGAAGGCTGTGATAGATTTTGAAATGTTTTTATTTCCTCTGGTCCAAATATGGACCGTGTATTCATAGAATCAGGTGAAAACACAAAGTGTGTGCCCGGTTGAGCCTGGAGGAAGGTGCTGGACTCCAGCAGGGATGAAGGTCCTAAGGCAGGGAGGGTAGTCTGTACCTCGCATGTTACAACATCTTCCTCTGCTCAAACTCCTGCAGAGAACAGGGAAGTGCAAACAGGAGTCAAACAAAATTGATCAGCAAGGGCCCGTCGCGAATATGACCGGAGCATGGGGTCTGTTATGCGGTTAGTTTGTGCGAGTTTACTTGTTTAAAGGCTGAAAGACAATACAGAAGACAAATTAAATATGAAAATGGAGGGAAACATAAAAGAAAAGAGATTCATAAGGCAGTCACTTGATCATTTTCATATTAAATCTTACCTACAAACCTTTTATGGGCTGTTTTTACTATGCAAAGCACTTTTCAAAACCAGTTAAAAGTGTATTATTACTATAATTAAAATAAATATCAAAATGAAGCAAATTTATTTGCTCTTTATTTCTTCAAATGGGACACAAAAAGAGAATGTCCACATTGCTATTTTCTTTGGCTGCACAATTAATTGCATTTTAATCATGAAAACGATTTCTGTTTCTCTCGATGAATCAAAAATAATCGCCACAATATTGCACCACTTTTCATACAGTAAATCCGTTTCTCTTTTAATTTGATATTTGCGCATTGGTAACAAACCTCGTCTGTTCATTCTTGGGGTTGCCAAATAGAGCTTTTCTCTTAAAAGACTACATTTCTTCTGTGTTTTACTTAATCTTTGCAATCTGTGCTTGCTCTTGCTGTGTGTCTGTGAAATGAACAATTTAGCCATTTTAAAATGGCTAAATTGTTCAGGCTTTATTCAGTCATCTTGGCATCTCTAATAGTCTTTCTTTAGGAATCTATAGCATTTTTTTCATATATGTGGAAAATCAGAAAAGCTCCCTGCATTAAATAGAAGATGGCTTTGTGAGTCTCAGGATTTGAGGCCATATAAAGGTTAATAGCACAAAAAAAAAACGCATTTACTGTAGAGAAGCTGTGGGTAAACACATAAAGCTGTGAGAAATGCATTGCATGATACAAAGATAAATGTAGATTGTTCCAGTCAGGAATAGATATTTACATAGTTAATTTGCAAAGGCATACAGCAACAGGGTGATGTATTTTGCTTTTGAAAACGCATTTTCCTTAAACTAAGGGTGACGGAATGGTGCATTTCAGAGAGAATTCCCTTATGCAAATGTCATGTTTTAGAAACGAAGATGCTCGGGTTCTTCTGTAAAAATACTTGAAGCATCACTGTCATCTAGTGGTCAAGCAGTGCATTGTCTCCAGCACTCTGAACTAATATTGCAGTAAATGGCCTTGAGTAACTTAAGAATTAAGTGTTTGCTGTGATTACATCATTAGAAATGAAAGAGATGGTAAATGAATGAGAGCGATTAGTATCTTCCTGTGTTGTATCCAGTAGTACGCTTGTAGGACTGGATGTTTTATTGAATATTCACAACATAATTGCAAAGATTTTGTGATAGGCCCACATGTGAAATTGAACGATCGTTCATATTAAGTCATTAATTTTCTTAAAAATGTAGTGTTAAGAAAGATACTTGGGAAAAATGGTGTTAGATTTTTTTGTTGTTACTGTTGTTGATAAATTTCCATGAATCAGTTCAAATTAAAAGTTTGTTTGTATCACCGGTCAAAAATCTTTACAGAAGCATCCCAGTGTGGCATTTTACACTCTATATGGTGTAAATATTTATAATATAATTTTTTTTTCAAGATGTATAATTTTAAAAAGTGATGGAAAAGCTGATGGATGATGATGGATGAGTGTCACATGATCCTTCAGAAATCATTCTAAAATGCTCAATTGGTGTGCAAGAAACAATTATTATTTTGTTGAAAAGTTTGTGCAGCATAATATTTTTCTGAAATATTTTTCAGGATTGTTTGATGAATAGAAAGTTCAAAAAACAAAAAGCAATTTAATGCATCCTTGCTGAATAGAAGTATTACCACAATCTTGCTGACCCAAAACATTTTTAACAGTAACATCTAATTGTTCTTTAGTTCACTTAATCAAAGTTGATCTTTACTTTAAGAGAACATAATAAAAGTGTTCACTTAAAGGATAGTTCGCCATAAAATAAAAAATGTGTCATTAATTATTCACCCTCGTGTCGTTCCAAACCTGTAAGACTTCCGTTCATCTTTGGAACACAAATAAATACATTTTTTTAAAGAAATCTGAGAGCTTTCTGTTCCTCAGTTGACCACTTGTCTTTGACACTACGACACAAGTTCATAACTTTGACACAAGTTCATAAATAGATAGTAAAATAAACCTAATTCTAATCTAATTGAGCGATTTTGTTCACATTTTCTGAAGTGACACAATTTCTTTATATAATAAAGAGATTGAATTTAGGCTTTTATTCACATAAACATTCAACAACACACATTAGTTGTGGTAGCATGTTTGCTTGACATGAGAGAACCAATGAGGTTCATTCTCTCGGGTCAAGGAATTTCGGTTGAGCTTTGCTTATATTCACTGATTAAGATTTGTATGTGAATAAAATAAATGTGTTCATCATATAAAGCGATCGAGTCTCCTCAGAAAATTTGGACTAAACCGTTCAATTGATATAGATTAGTTTTATGATCTCTTTATAAACTTTCGAGACCAGAAAGGTCTCAGATTTCATCAAAAAGATCTTAATTTTTGTTCTGACGATGAACATTCGATTTGGTCAAAATGATACATATAAAGAGATACTGAATAGTCATAAAGCAGTCAAATATTTGTTAGTTATATCATCCAGGCATAAACAGAAGGAATAATGAGAAACACCGTGGGATAAAGGTTAAGATATTGTGAGTTGCCAAAATATGTGTGTGTGATAACATGGAGAAAAAGCTTTGAGGCGTGTGTACGTGGCATCCTTATTAAATTGGCCAATGAGATAAACACAGACGTATGAACACAATGGGCTGCAAAATTAACAACCAGCCAGAGTGTTTTTCATCATTACTTCCAATGATTACAAATTAGAATCCAGGGGTGTGGTGGAAGAGGAAAGAAAATGGTATTGATGCAGAGGAAGGAGCGTTTGCTAGTGCTGATAATGAAAGGCTAAAATGATGAATGAGTGTAATACACGCTTTCACTTTTTATACATCTTGTTAAAAACGCTGGCTGTGATAAATTGAGATAAAGAGGCAGAGCCGCTAAGTCACCAATATAAATGGAGGTTTGTTCAGTTTCTCTCTTGCGGTGTAGCTTTCTATTGAACACCTAACGGTAAAAACTGCTGTGATTGTCTAAGGGGGCCCTTTATACAAGCGACTGTTTGGCCCACGGAACAGTGGATTTCCTAGAGCCACACAAAGCGATAAAAATACTTTTAAAAAGAGTTCTCAGCAAGCTGACCAGCTCACTGTGAGAAATCAAACTAAAAGGTGGGAAATTAAAAAGATTTTTTTTATGAAAAAGAACATCTTTAATGGCTAGCTCTCAGCACGCTTGGGTTTGCAGAAGCTTAAAACTGTTGAGCATTTAGGCCATGTCCACACGGACACGGATATTTTTTATAACCTTGACTTTTTTTTTTACACGGTTCCGCCGTTTGTCCACACGGAAACGCAGAATCAGGACAGTGAAATAGAACATTTTTGAAAATCCCTCCTAGGGTGAGGATTTTCAGAAACGCCGGTTACAGTGTTGTCATGTAGAACGTAAAACCGGGGTTTTTGCCTTGCGACGTCAGAGTACGCGCATGCGCTGTGCCGTTATCCGCCTACCGGAATGTGTAAAAAAATTTTGTTAGGCTTCTGATTGGCCAACGTGGCTTTACGGTTAGGGTTATATCGCCGCCTGCTGGTGTGGCATGCTCTTGATAGCGCGTTTTTTGTGTTTACATGTGGACTGTATTTTTTTTTTTAAACGTAGGTTATAAAAATACCCGTGTCCGTGTGGACAAGGCCTTGAAAGACCACAACATTGCACATTTTCTTTATCTCCCTAATCAAACACACCTGATTCAACTCATTAGAAGAAACTCCAGGACCTGAAATGGGTGTGTCAGAAAGAGGAGACTTTCAAAATGTGCAGAGTTGGGGGTTGAGAAACACTGATTTAGACAGTGAGACAGAGAAAACGGTCTCACCTTGAACATGGTGCTGCCCAGCTGAGCCGGAGACATGCTGATGACGACTCCAGCCGACTGCAGGGCGGCGATCTTCTCTTTGGCACCCCCCTTGCCTCCAGCAATGATGGCTCCTGCATGGCCCATTCTCCTTCCAGGAGGGGCTGTCAAGCCAGCAATGAACGACACCACTGGCTTAGCATTGGCACCCTAAAAAAAACAAAACCTTTTTTAAAAAAAACTATATTGGAACTTATATCCAGCAAGGATTCGTAAAGCCTTTTACACTATTACTTTTGCTTTTCCTCAAGAAAGTTTGCATTTACTCGCAAAACTTTCGCATTTCCCAGAGAAACGCTGTTCGCTCAAAACGTTTGTATTTCCTAGAGAAATGCTCTGTTCGCTCTCAAAACGTTTCCCAGAGAAACGTTTTGTTCTCTCGCAAAACTTTAGTGTTGCCCCAAGGAAGGTTGTGCTTGCTAGTAAAACTTTTATTACCCCCAAAATTTTTGCCTGCGCATGTAAAACTTTAGTGTTCCCCCAAGAAATGTTGTTTGCTCATAAAACTTTTGCGTTGCCCCCAAAAATGTTGCATTTGCTTGTAAAAATTTTGTGTTCCCCAAGAAATGTTTTGTTGCCCCAAGAAACATTGTGTTCGCTTTAAAAATGTAAATTCCCCTAAGAGCTCCATAGTTTTCAACATTGATAATAATTAGGGCTGTCAAATGATTAATTGTGATTAATTGTATCCAAAATAAAAGTTTGTGTTTACATGATATAAGTGGGTGCACTG
>JAOTRC010000018.1:12926279-12959240 GCA_027497675.1 Cyprinella lutrensis
GACGGGTAGGTTTAGGGACGGGGTTGGGGTAGGTCATATATTTATATATACAGTAATAACGTTAAGTCAACAGCGTTTATAAACGCGCTGAAAAGCGATTATGCGTGTTGATAGCACGCCAAAAATAGAAATATGAATTGGCATGTCATACACATGAGATCAGTCTGGTCTTTATGTATACATGTATTCCACAATACAACATAATTACTAAATTTACACAAATATTGTTTTTACATTTTCAGCGGACTCCCAAAGTGAGGAAACTAAAGAAAATAGTGAGACAACAACCAAAGAGATCAGTGCGAGCAAAAATGGTGACGGGGTTGACAGCAGCCCTCAGGTCATTGATGAGGAAACGCTGAATAAAGAGTATTTCAAGTCTCTGTTTGATGTTGTCGTGATGATGGGCACACAGAACATCCCTCTGCATGGGCACTCGGACAAAGAACCCAGAAGCAAAAGCTTCACTCCCAGCAACTTCCAGGCACTGTTGGAGTACCGGATCAACGCCGGCGACGAATTCCTCAGAAAGAAGTTTGAGGGGTCGTCTGTAAACCTCGAGTACTGCTCCTCCACTCAACTGCAGCAGATCCTGGAAGTGATGGAAAAGTGCATTTGTGAAGAGCTTTTGGCTGAGGTTAAAGAAGGACACTTCTTTTCTTTGGTTGTAGACAACCTGGTTGAGATGGGCAGCGAGAGCCATCTCCCATTGTTCGTACGTTTTGTGGACCAGACCAACACCCTCCGGGAGGAATTCATCGGGTTCCTGCTCTTCGAAGGTGATGTGGAGGCGATCACCCAAAGGCTTGTTGCTGAAGTGACTGAGAAATGTGCCCTGGACATGCAGTATTGCAGAGGACAGGCATATTTGTGTTCTGGTGTGTCCACTACGAAGGTCAAAGCGGTGATGGCCAGAATAGCTGAGCTATACCCACTGGCCGTTCTCACCCCTTCCTCCAATTGCTCCTTGAACATCTGCCTGGCGAACACGATGACGTTCACAGGAGTGCATCTCGTCATGTCTACCCTGAAAAAGCTGGATGTGTTTTTCAGTAAATCGCCCTTGTTGCAAAATCAGCTGGATAGTGCTATTTCAATCTACTACCAGGGAAATGAAGAGAAAGCCTGCGCCCTCAAGGAGGCGTGCTCCTCGAAATGGACCGAGCAGCACGATACATTTGAATTAGCCGTCGACCTCCTGGAGTCTCTCCTGCTTTGCATGGATAGCGTCCATGACAACGAAGATCACAAATGGAACGATGAGGTGGCGCACAACGCCTTCATCATATCCGAGGCATTGGCCGATTTTGAATTCGTCATGACGTTGGTGGTGCTGAAAAACGTCCTTTCTTTCACTAGAGCCTTTGGGAAGAACCTGCAAGGGAAAACCAATGAAGTCTTCTTCGCATCTAACAGTCTAACTGCTGTTCTGCATTCCCTGAATGAGGTTTACGATAACATCGAGGTCTACCATGAGTTCTGGTTCGAGGAGGCTGTCAACCTGGCTGCAGCCCTTGAAATCCCGGTAAAAGTTCCCAGGCTGTACTTCAGAAAACGACCAACGTCTGGTGAGGAAATCCAACCTGAAATCTACTATAAAGAGCAAGTCACCCTTCCTGTGGTCTCCCATGTGATTAAGGAGCTCGCTGACCTTTTCTCTGAAAATCATCTGAAGGCTTTGAACTCCTTGTCACTCGTCCCTGCCATCATGGGACAGTTGAAGTTCAACACCGCGGAGGAGACCAGCGCGGACATTTATAAAGATGACCTGCTGAACCCGGACACCTTTCCTGCCGAGTTGCACTGCTGGAAGATCAAATGGAAGCACGGAGGCAAAGATGTTGTACTGCCATCGACCATCTACGAGACGCTTCAGCTGTCCGATGTGAAGTTCTTCCCCAATGTGTGTGCTCTCCTGAAAGTCCTGTACAATCTGCCAGTCTTTGCTCTGTCAAATGGGAATTGCAGCACTGCGAAACAACGACTGAAAACATACCTGGAAGATACGCCCGTGCATCACAGAAACAAGAGTATGGCCCTGTTCTATATTAACTCTGCCATTAAGCATGATTTGGACAACATGGTGGAGACATACTTGAAAATGTTTCCAGATAGTGAGCCATCGGAGAAACGGGATTGATCACGGGGAGCAGTACAGTCTTAAATATGGCAGTTTGATGCTTGTAATTTTGTTACTTTTGCTCTTCATGTACAGTCGGCCAAGATTACCAGTGCTCAATCCTTTTCTTATTGTCCTACTGTTTCGTTTAACATTGTATTTATACATTAACCCTCAATTTGAATTTAAGACATTAAAAAGATATTTTCCTGTCCAGCTCCTTGAATGTGTCTTGAAATGTGTTTTTCAGAATTAAAAACAGTTCTCAAAAAATATAAACATCTTATGTTTTCTGTTCTTCATCTTTGGTATAATTTTATATTGTAAAAATATTATTACACTGTATTATTGCATTTAATAATATTTCTATAAAGAATTTAGAAATATGCATTACAAATTTAACGGTTATGCATTGAATTTTCAGTTATTATATCAAGCACATAAACATTATTTTGTATGCATATTGCATTTACTAAATATTTATACTGCCATATCACAAAGCATGGTTATTTTATTGGTGCATTATCAATCCCGTGGCCTTTGATTACAGCTTCAAGATGCCATATTAAAATCATTTATTTATTCACACATTTAAGTTTAGCTAAGTAAGCATGATATACTCCTAGAAAAACTAGTTCAAATCCTTTTAACAAACCGCATACTTTTTCTAAAAATGTTTCAAAAACATTAAATCACTCCAAAGTAAAATAGTAAAGTGGGAAACAACAACTACCAAACAGAATTTATTATAAATCTATTTAAATATTAATATGATTTAAAATTAGAACAAATATGAATACATGTACCAGATTGTGGCTGTGTTTTATGACATATTTATGACACTGAAATTAAAAATCTGTAGCCATAATATGAAATATTGTTAACATAAACTCTGATCCAAACCTGTAATTTATTGTTGTACAGCTCTGTGTACATCAACAACTTTTATTATATATCCAGTCAAATGTTACCTGCGTGATTAAACGAGTTAAACGTATTGTTACATGCATACTTACACCACAGACTGTAAAAAAGACTTACACCTATATAAAATATTAATAACACAATATTAAGCGTTATTAAATGGGTGTGACCTCGAATGTCCACGTGGGTTACAAAAAAACCCGCTTTGGCGCCTCGTGGAGACGGAAACAATTTGTATTTGAGTTATCACTTGTGCTACATTTTTTCCAAATCATTTGTTTTACATATTCTTTAAATGCGCGCGAGAAGGGGAACGAATGACGACGATAGATTTATTTTTTTTGGTGGGGGGGTGATCCGTCCTCAGTTTAGTCCATTTCCGCTCTACATAGGTGTTCTTCCTGGTTGTTGATTCCTATGTGAAAGTAGCAACATTTCGGCCATGAGCAAGTTCCAGTAGAATGCACGCGACGATTGGAAAATCGCTCGATAGCGTTAAATCTATGTAACGTTAGAAGCGCGCGCGCGCTCTTGTTTGCTTTCAACGCATCTCATTTTGCACTGGAGGATCCATGCAATGCAATATTCATTATGATTAAGTCCAAAATGCCCGAATGCTGTGCCGCAGCAAACTGCAAGCAGAGAGCGGACCAGTCCAACGTTTCCTTCTTTAGTTTCCCGCTGGATCCTGATCGGTGAGTGCAGCCTTTTGTGCGTAAATGCAGTCGCAAATTAATCAATGTTATTTTTTTCCTTTTTATATTTGTATTTAAGTACAGAACGAGCAAATTAGCTTTATTTGTTAGCTGGTTAGCTTCTGCCCCCCTTTGCAATGATTCATTGAACCCATTAAACCCGTACTTTCAGTTTAGGCTGAACATGTTGCTTTCATTAATATTTATGCAATGATTATTATTTATTTATTTTTTTGCAAAGGCTTGTTTTGTAGCAGGCAGTTATGAAACCCCCTTTCATTTTTCTTCTAAGTGATTGCTTCAACTTTTATGGGGTTACTGTAAGCAAACGAGTCCTGTGCACGTTCGCCATCATCAGGCCCTTCCCAAAATGGCAGGAATTTAATTCCCTCAGAATACGTTATTCTGTTTATGGGTTTATTTGTGCTTTGCTGGTTTCTTTTTGTGGTATTTAGTATTTTAAGACATTCATTAAACATGAATGCTTTGTTTTAGTTGAGTTTTTTTTATTGTTAAAACCTATTGTTTTGCATTACTGCAGTAACCTTACCTCATATCTCTAGATGTAAACAATGGGTGGGTAACTGCCACAGACCAGATCTGGAGACCAAAACAGCTGAAGATTTACATAGGAACTACAAACTGTGCTCAAAACATTTTGAGACAGCAGTGATATGTCAGCAAGTAAGTTAGCATTTTCTGTTTCTTCATATCTTGCATTATCTGCTTGATGTAAGTGAATAAATCAGACAAGTGTTGTGTTAACCAGTGGGCTGAGTTGTGTCTGTGTCTCGCCTCAAACAATTTTTGACATGTCATCATATGTTTGTAAATGTCAAATTAAATTTCCTAGATGGTTATTAAAATGAGTTTTGAGTGAATCAAAGCAGATTTAATTGGTTATAAAAATAGCATGAATGTTGGTGAATTGCCTGTTTGATATACCACATTAATTTGGCTAAAGGTTATTAAAGAATCATTCAATTATACATTTTTTCCCAAGATGATAGTACTGTGCTGCATGCTTCAGTGGAAGTTTTAGTGGCTTATTACAGTAACCTTAACATTTAAATGAAATACATTTCAAACTATGTAAAATCCAGTTTGCTCTTCAATTCTATTTGATTGTTTGGTAAAATGGATAAAAGGTTCAATTCATTCACAATATTACATTTGTTTATGGGTGCCTAAATGGATTAGAATGTTATTGAATTGAGAATTGGGATGTCTCTTTTTTTGTACAAATTGCTGATTGATTTTTGTTCACATTTTATCAAATCATTCCCTAATAATAGCCTAATCTCTATCTCTGCCCCAACCCTCTTATGTCTCAGTATACCCCTATGTGCTGAAATGTATAAAACCCCTTTCTTTTTCCAGAGTGATCTGAAGTCTGTTTTGAAGGATGATGCCATTCCTACTATATTTGATTTTGCATCTAACCAAGGCAAAACTCAAACTAGCAACAGAAAAAGGACAAGGGAGAAAGTCTCTGTAAGTCTCTGATTTACACTTCAGAATCTTATTTGTAAATCAGTAATGCATGGTCTCTAGCCACTCCTGAAAATGATACACCAAAATCTGGTTAGCCTAAAGGTGATGTGAACTGTTTTGCATTGGACATAGTTTCTTTGTAAAGAGTGGTACAGTGAAACCAGCACATAGTTGCAAATAAATTAAGTTAAACATGCATTGCATACATAACTCTGCATAAGACTAATTTTCAGCAAAATCTTACACGATATAGACTTTTATGAAGCAACATAAAATAATGGAGCAAACCACTCACCCTTTTAAAAAAAAATGTTTTATATAGGTAATACTCATATAGTGATGAGCAAGCATGATCCGATGTCAATGTACACAAATACTTTAGGATTCTGTGTAGATCAATTACCTTTTCAATGTAAATGTGATTCCACCATTTCATGTAAATTACATTTCATGCTTGTAATAGTTCTCAATGGTGCCTTAGGGCCATTTTCAAGGGTCTTGTTTTCAGTTCTATTAATTTGTAGCTATCAGTAAAGAAATGCATTGGCTTATTGTTATTATTCATTGTTTTTATTTGTCATGTTGACTGCAAACATTTTAGCACACTACATTTAATTATTTTATTTTTTTCAGACAGGAGATGGGCCAATTGTCACAAAGAAAACTAAAGGTAGATAATGCATTTCCATATCAGCATCTTTTAATTCTCTCCCCTTTGTAATTACACAAACTAACCACCGGGGATTTCCTGCTATTTTGTTATTTCTCTCTCTCCTTTTTATGTTTTGAAGGTGCCACTGATAACTCAAACCCCTCTGTGACAGACGTGGAAGTTAAAGTTGAGAGTGTCTCAGCAGAGAACACTGAAGCTCAAAATCCTCCTGCACATGATGAATCAGAGGAGGATCCTGCTGTTTCCAAAGCGAAGGAAACTCTGAAAGACTACTTCAAAGAGACGTTAGCCTTCACTGGTTTCAGCATCGCCAACAATGCATCTCTAAACTCGGTTAAGCCTTTGGGGAATGACCCAGCTGGGCCGCTTTCAGTCAATACCGTATGTGCGGAGAAGATCGACCAAAAAGAAGTGCTCAACTTGGGCGAAGATGTGATGCGTGAGGAGATCCGCAATAGCCTGCGCCTTGCACGCTTCTTTTCCATACTTCTCCTGGACAAAATAAACATTGAGGGCAAGGATCAGATTCCCTTGTTCATCCGCTCTGTCACAGGTGAAGGCTTCCCACAGAAACACCTCATGGGATTCCTTCCCTGTGACGTCGACTCCGACAGTCTGTTCCTAATGCTCATATCCGAGACCCGCAACAAGTGGGGCCTTCGGATGGAGCACTGCCGTGGCTTCACCTACCTGTCGTCAGGTAGCATGTGTCAGAAGCTGAAGGATCTCGCCTGCAGGATGTTGCGGGATTTTCCACAGGTAGTCTTGTCCCCCAGTGAGCCCTACGCCTTCAACATGTGGTTGATTCGCTCCATGCCTATCCTTCCCATTCAAGATGTTGTTGATACCGTAGAGGAGGTCGCTGCAGTTATTAGGCAATCAGAAACTCTGGCGAAGAAGCTCGACACCAAGATCACCGCTTCATACAGCCACATCAAAGGTGAGGTGGACCGAGTCAAGGATTCTTGCCAGAACCACTGGGAATATGGGACAGATGCTTTCCAGACAATGCTTGATATCTTGGAGCCGCTTTTGAGCAGCATTGGAGAGATGTGCACCAGCGCCCTTTCAGATGTGGACGCAGACACTGTCGAAGGGCTTCTAAAGCTGAAGGAGAAACTGAAGAACTTTAATTTCATCATTACTCTTGTAGTCTTAAAAAACACTCTGTGTTGTGTGAGCATCCTGAACCCCAGCCTCAGGGGAATAATCAGCATCAGCAGCACTTTACAGTACACCATCTCAAACGCCTTAAAGCTTCTCACCAAACACATGCAGGAGATTGACATCTTTCACAGGAAGTGGTTCTCCGACGCATTGGGCAGGGCCAAGAAGTTGGGGGTGTCTGTCAACTTGCCGGCGGAGATGGTGACAAACGGGGATGGAACGGAGAAACCGCAAGTTTCGTTGGAGGATTACTACAGGGAAGCACTGAGCAAGAAGGTTTTGCAATACCTTGTTGAAGAAGTCAAAAGAGTCCTTGGCACTGAAATGGCGAGAATCCTCCGATGGTTGTCATTGGTGCCCTCATATATGGCTGACCACAATTTTAGCATCCGCAAAGACAAAGTCGCTGACGCCAACCTGAATAACTTGGCTCGTCCTGACTCCTTTTATGATGAGCTGGGCTGTTGGGAAGTCAAATGGAGGCATGCTAGCAAGCGAAGGATTCTGCCCACTAGTGTGTTTGCGACCCTCAAGATCCCAGATATAGGCTTTTACCCGAATGTACAGAGCCTGTTGAGAGTGCTGGGCACCATCCCATGTGTCCACGCGGATTCGGATGTGTATGGGCAGTACGACATGGTGCTGGACCGGTATCACACCTACATTAAAGAAGTGCCAGTGGAAAAAAGACTGAGCAATATGGCCTTCGTTTATGTCAATCAAGATGTCCACTTTAGCATTGAGGAAATGGTTGAGGGGTATGTAAAGAAATATCCGGAAATCCTGCAGCTATTACAGGAGGTAAACAGTGTTTTTTTCACTAATTTACTATAATAAACTAAGTCAAATATGTTTTTAACCTGCTATTCACCATATTTGTGTGTGTGTTTTTAGGATGATGTAATGGAAGTGCAACCATCAGGTAAATCTCTCTTCTGACCTTTTTGTCTTGTTTTCATAGCTCAAATGATGTTTTATATTAGATACAGTTGTTGATTTTTCTTTTTCAACCCCTGTACAGTTCCAGAAACCAGTGCAAATGACGCCTCTAAAGAAGATGCGGAAGAACAAAGAGAAATGACCTTAAACATGGACGTCGAGAGACCGAAACCACCCGAGTGTTCGGAAACTGATAAAGAGGCATTGAAATCTGCATTACAGGCGGCCGTCTCTGCCGCATATAGCAGGCAAAGCAGACACACTCAGGGTGATCAAGATCAAGAAGTAGAATATGTGACCAAATCTGAGATGAATGAAGTCCTTAAAGTGTGTGAGGATGTGGTTAGGGATAGGATTCTTTCAGAGGTCAGAAATTCATTCTTCTCCCTGTTTATCGACAGAGTTGTCCGATTTGGTGAGATTGACTACTTGCCAATCTTCCTCAGATTTGTTGACAGCTTCGATGTCATGCGCCTTGAGCTTATGGGATTTGTCGAGGTTACTCTTGACACCGAGGCCATTTGCGAGCGACTTTATGATGTTGTCACCAAAGAGTGGAGTCTGGATTTAAGCTACTGCAGAGGTCAAGCTTACCTTGGCTCTGGGGAAGTGTCCTACAAGCTCAAGGCTTTTGCTTGTAAAATACAGGAGAAGTATCCTCTTGCTATATGCACACACTGCTCATGTTACTCTTTCAATACCTGGTGGTCAAGGTCAGTTCCAGTAGCCGCAGTCATCAGAACCATAGACACATTAGAGGAGATGGTGTCTTTTTTTCACAGCATGCCTGCCCTTGAGCAACAGCTAGATCAAGTCTTAGCCATAGGCTTAAGAGAGAGCTATGAGAAAATCCATGAGCTTCAAGGGAAATTCTGCTCTTCTTGGCTTGAAAAGCACGACTCTTACGAAGTCTTCGCTCAGATTCTGGAGCCTCTGGTGCATTGGCTAGAAAATATTGACAACTGTCAACCACAAAGATGGAGTTTGGCAGTATCCAACCGAGCCAAAAGACTACTTCAGTTAATTCGGGACTTTGACTTCATTGTGGCAATCGTTGCGTTAAAGAATGCCTCATCCTTCACCAGAGAGCTAAGTGCAGCGCTACAGAAAGACCATTTTAGTGCTGCCTCGCAGCTCAGCCAGATCAGTGGTATTGTGGCCACACTTAACCGCGTGAAGACCAACATCAAGGTTTTCCATCAGAACTGGTTTGATGAAGCTTGTTCTTTTGCTCAGAATCTGGGTGTGCAGGTTAAAGTGCCCGATAGTGTGATTGTCCCGAGGGACAGCCTCTTGAAACCAGGTTCATACTACAAAGATGCGATGAGTGTCCCGTTAGTTGACCACCTGATAAACATGGTGAAAGACTATTTCTCTGATGACCACAAGGAGGCTCTCAACTTATTGTCCTTGGTCCCGTGCTCCGTGACGATGAGCTACGTCTTTGAAACGCTGAAGTCAAAACCTCCATTGTACATTGGTGACCTTCCAGATCCTGACAATTTCTTCACAGAGCTGAGCTGCTGGAAAGTGAAGTGGAAAACGAAGGTGGTTAGTGTAACCATACCGGAGACCATTTTTCAGACTCTGCGACTACCCCTCATGCAGTACTTTACAAACATCAATACGTTGCTGAAGATTATGTGTGTGTTGCCAAGCACAGCCTTGGAATATTGCGGTGAGGTGAAGCGGCATAAAATGTATCAGAACTACTTGAGCAACACCTCACCCATGGATAGATTGCCCTGTTTAGCCATGCTTCAGATCGGCACTGACTTTAACAGAGACCTTGACAGAATGGTTGCTCAGTGCTTAAAGCTTACTCCTAAGACGCTGGAGGGTATTTGCCTGGTAAGGATCAGTTTTTTGTGTGTGAAATGTTTCATTTGCTTTCCAAATGTATTTCTAACGTCCGTTGTGCTCCACAGGACAAAGAATCCAAAACCTTAGGAAGGACTGCTGAAATAAAAACAGAAGGTAATTTAATGTATGATTATTCTTAAAGACTCTATCTAAATGTTTTTCCCTCTCTTTTGGGTACGGAAAAGTATTTGTGTGTGGGGGTGTATGTATATGAATGTATGCATGTTTATGATGTGTACTTTTTCTTTCTGATAGATAAGTTATCCACATAAGATCAATAACATGCATTAAGATAATAGGGTGAATTTTCAGTTCATGCCAACTTTAATTCCCTCTTTTTCAACATTGCAGATGACATCCACATGGATGAAGTGGAGAACAGGGACACTCTGCAGGTTTGTAAAGTTGCATTGATTATGTAGTATATCACCTCATATTTTAAGTGGGCACCGATCTACACTCATATTTAAAGTGTAGATCGGTGATCTAGTTAAAAATCGTTTTGAACTATTTTAAGTAAAACGTTGCCTCATCATGTTATTTGTAGAGATCGACCGATATTGATTTTTATTTATAACCAATACCAATTATTTGCGTGTTTTTGTGCCCAATAACAGATATATATATAGAACTGATATTTATTTGTTTTATTTCTGTTTTTTTTTTTTAAATAAAATATTTGATAAGGTAAACAAACAGGTAATGAATATAGCATGTAAAAATAATTTTGGATATTTATAACAGCAGCATAATAACAGCAAGCAAGATAGATTTACAAAGTCTGTTTTATAATGGAGAACATAAATGGCTTATCAACTATAAATGTCTTAATAAATATAAGCATTTGTTTTAAACTACAGTTTTAAAAGGTTTATCTGTTGTTTGATAGGCTAAAGAGTGAAGAGAATGGAATATGCACTGTAATATGCAAACATAGTCAGAAAAATAAACAAATTACCAAGTCCATCTCATCTGGAATTTTATCTGAATTATTAATGTTTTTGTCGGTCTAGATGGTCTACCTGCTGACAGAGCGCGGTTTTATCTGTGCTTTTAGACGATTAAATGTCTCTCGTGGAGATATTTAATTTGCACAGAGCTGCAATTATTTAGATATTTACTAGCTAAATAAAAGTTAAATTGTAGACGTTAATATAATTCAAGGCCTTTTTAAATGAGTGGAGTTTGGTAAAAGCTGCATACAGGTGCCATGTTGAAGCATTTCATTTTGAATTTTATTCACTCATTCATGGCTGTTTTAATTCATGTAAAGTTTCTTCTTTATTGGGACTTTACTTGACGGATTACGTGAGTCCATCTCTATTTTTTTAGAGCCAAGTTTAAACTACATGACAAGCATTTATGTAACATCATTAATGGCTGTTATGTTAATTAATTAAGGGATTAAGGCAAGTTATATTAACTTTGAACACCGTTGTTGGCTCCTCTCCCCTCAGTCTTGCTCACAATTCTCAAAACGGCCATAAGATGGCGGGGAGTTTATTGTTTATCACTGATTCCGATATTACAAAACCTATTCCCAATTATGGGAAAATTCTTAAATATCGGGAAACCGATATATCGGTCGATCTCTAGTTATTGGTTTATTGTTTTTTCAGCTTTATTCACAAGTACTTCTTTTCACAGGACAAAGACTCCAGGACACTAGTGGTGAATTCTGAGATAGCAGGTAGTGGTTTAATAATTTTTTTGACTGGCTTTTCATGTGTTTGAGTCATTGATGTAATATTTGTTTCATTTATACTTGAATAATGTTTACTCTGCCTTCTAGAAGCAGATATCCCCAAAGAGGGAGCAGAGAGCATAGAGACTCAGCAGCCGTCTGAAAACGTAGCAGAAGTAGTTGCTGAGGACCAGCATGCAAAGGTTAAAGATGTGGAGCAGATTGTGGATGAAAATGGACGTTCTGATGAACCAACAGATAACATAAGAAACTGTGAAGAAGTCTTCAAACAGGCAGCCATACTTGCAAGGAGAAACTGCTCGTGGATCGACCTTAACAAACCAGAGCAAGATGCCGTTGTACAGAAACTTGCCTCATGTCATTGGGTACAGAAGGAAGGGACATCATTTTCAGAAGGGGAAATGCTACAAAGTATTGTGAAGGCCATACGAGAAACAATCCTCACTGAAGTTCAGGACTCTCCTTTCTTTTCCATCATCACTGATAGAGCAATCTCAGTGGGCGCGGCGAAGTTCCTACCACTCTTTGTTAGATATGTAAATGACTGCATTCCTAAAGTGGAGCTCATTGGTTTTCTACCCTTTGATGAAAGCTCTGATCAGGATTTGCAAGCTAAAACTCTTTCAACCACACTTGAGGATGAGTGGGGACTTCCAATGGGCTACTGTCGTGGCCAATCCATCATGTGCATTGGTACTGGGAGCCAAAGTCTCAGGAAGATGGCTTTGGGCTTTTTAGAGAGCTATCCGTTAGCGGTGAACACTCCCAGTGAGTCTTGTGGACTTGCCTACTGGCTTGCTTTAAGCCTACAGAATTCCTACATTACAAAGGTTTTGGAGACAGCTGAGGATCTGCTACAGTTTTTTGACCAGTCACCCAAATTGGAGAGCGAGCTTGCCAAAACCATGGACGGGCTTCTGAATACCCCACGGGAAGCACTTGCAGAGATCCCAGAGACTTGCCTGTCTAGATGGAAGAAAAGGGAAGACTTTTTTGATATTCTGGTGGACATGCTAGAGGGTGCTCTGAATTGTTTAGAGTCTGTGAGCACCAACTCCAGTGGGTCATGGAGTAGTAGCATGTCACTGCATTCTCAGACGCTGTGCACAGCTATCAGACGGGTCGATTTTGTCATTCCCTTGGTGATCTTGAAGAACGCCTGCGCTCCCTTGAGGAACTGCAGCACTGTGTTTCGATGCGGAAACCCTGCTGACATTATTTGTGAGCTTGAGAAGATCATGCCAATAATAGATTCTCTTAGCAAAATGTTGGACAATGTGAGTGCGGTGCATTCTACCTGGTTTGAGGAGGCTGTGGAGCTTTCAACTAAGGTTACAGGATTGCCGTCATATCCAGAATCTGTTAGTAGCTATGATTCACCCGAAGCATTCTACTTGGAGGCAGTTAGCTTACCAGTTCTAAATGGTTTGATTGAAGAAATGAAGTTTAACTTCTCTGAGAATCACCTAAAAGCCCTGAAAGTTTTGTCCCTTCTGCCAACGTGCAACCCTCTTCCCATTCTCCCAGAATCCACGGATAAACTGCACACAATATACCTGAGTGATCTCCCTGAGCCTGAAACAGTTGAAGAAGACATAAACACCTGGGCCACCGTATGGAGAGAGAAATATCAAGATGTTTGTCCTCCCACCTCCATCTCTGAGACTTTGCTCCATAATGAAGCCAAAAACCTTCCAAACATTGCTACCCTTCTTAAGCTTGTGGCTGTGTTGCCTAGCATTAGCATGGAGTGTGATCTAATGAAGACAACCCTAAATGCCTTTAGGACCTTGCTTAGAGATGGTATCTTCAGCGGAGGCAGCAAGATTGATTCAGTCATGCTTCTCATGCATCGCCAGACACTACAGAGCCTGGAGGAGGTGATTGAGAAATGCGTGGATGGTGATCCAGAAAGTCAACAATTTCTTGCTCAGGTATGGTCAATTTCAGTCTTTATACTGTTATAGTTCATTGTATGCAGTGTATTTTGCTGTACGTTCTTATTATTAGTAATATAAACTGATGAATGAGTGATGTTCCTGAAAACCCTGTTCTGTTTTATTTTCTGGTTGCATTTATACATGTAGGTAAAAGCAAGGGTTAATCACCTGAGAATGGAAGGCGGTAGGTCAAACTAATTACTCTAAAAAAAAATATATATATATATGCAAGTATAACAAAATATTATTGATATGGTATTTGAACAGAAAGTATTGTGCCTCAAAGTATTGTAATAAGCTGTTGTGTTTTTATGACACACTCTTTCCTGTCCTTTCTCAGAGGTGATTGCCATGGCTCCACAGGAGATGGCTGTGGATACAAATGGTTCTGGTTATCCACAAGAGGCAAAGGATGCTGAAACCGGTCAGTAATGCTAAATGAGATGTATTAGTGATAACCTTAGGTACAGGAATATAAATCATCTGTTTTTTCTTACACAATCTCCTATTTTGTTTAGATGTTAAAACTGTTGCTCCTGAGGAAATTCCAGTAAAAACCAGTGAAAAAGAAAGGGCTGAAGAAATACCCATCATAAGTGCACCTGACCAGCCATCATGTGTAATGCCCATCAGTTCAGACAAAACTTCAACTTCAGCTCAAGTCATCCCTGCTTGCAGCTCTCTGCCGACCAGCACAACTGACCAACCAACAGAATCTGTCCATGATGTAACTGAGCAGTCTAATAAAGACCGGCCAGTTAGCATTGTTCAGTTAGCATCGGTTGACCAAAGTGAAACTGAGCAACCCATGGAAGTTGATCAGATTGTAGCAACAGAACCAATTGAAACAGACAAGCCAGCAACAGAGAAACAAAGTGATTCATCTATAAATGCTCAAGATGAAGGTTGTCAAACAGTAGCAGATGGTCAGTTAATATCAGAGGATCAGACTGAATCTGGTCAGCTCATTGCAGTTGATTACAGTGTAAATAATCAGATGGTGTCCGCAGATCAAAGCGAAGCTGATCAAGTCATGGAAATTGATGAGAGTGGAAATGATACAGCTGCAGATGAAGATCAAGTTGGAAATGACCGTACAGAAACAGGGGAACAAAGTGTAGTTGAGCAGTTGACAGTTAGTCCAGTTGAAACTGATCAGCCTACAATAAAAGGACAGGATGAAGCTTGTCAGATAGTTGCAGAGATAGACGATGAGGCTAAAACTGGTCAGTTGATACCAGAGGATCAAATTGAATCTCATGAATTTGAAGCTGTTGATTGCTCTCACGTTGAACCTTCTGCAGCATCAGGTCAGGGTGAAACTGATCAGTCAGTAACCAAAGATCAGACTGTAAATGATCAGCTCATGTCAGATGGCCAATTTGGAATTGATCTGTCAGTAGTAGAAAGTCAAGATGAGGCTGGTCAGAAAGAAACTGGGTTAGCAAAGGAAGGTGAGTTAATACCAGGGGATCAAAGTGAATCTAATCGGCTCATTGTTGATAAATCTGGAAATGAACAGCCCTTAATAGCGGATCAAAGTGTAACGGGTCAGTCAGAAATTGTAGATCCAAGTGTAAGTCAACAGCTCATGGTAGTTGGTCAAGTTGAAAAGGATCATTCTGTAGTAGAGGGTCAAGATGACAGTGCTCAGCTAGAAACAAGGTTTGCAAGTGAAGGTGAGACTAGTCTGTTAGTATCAGGAGATCAAAGTGGATCTGATCAGCGCATGGTAGTTGACTCTGGAAATGAACAGTCATTAACAGCAGATCAAAGTGTAACGGGTCAATCAGAAGTACTAGATCCAAGTGTAACTCAACAGCTCACAGTAGTTGGTCAAGTTGAAAAGGATCATTCATTAGTAGAGGGTCAAGATGACAGTGCTCAGCTAGAAACCAGGTTTCCAAGTGAAGGTGAGACTAGTCTGTTAGTATCAGGAGATCAAAGTGGATCCGATCAGCTCATGGTAGTTGACTCTGGAAATGAACAGTCATTAACAGCAGATCAAAGTGTAACGGGTCAATCTGAAATGGTAGATCCAAGTGTAACTGAACAGTTCATAGTAGTTGGTCAAGTTGAAAAGGATCAGACTGTAGGAGGGGGTCAAGATGGTACTGCTCTGCTAGAAACCAGGTTTGCAAGTGAAGGTGAAACTAGTCTGTTAGTATCAGGAGATCAAAGTGGATCCGACCAGCTCGTGGTTGTTGACTCCGGAAATGAACAGCCCTTAACAGCAGATCAAAGTGTAATGGGTCAATCAGAAATAGTAGATCCAAGTGTAACTCAACAGTTCGTGGTAGTTGGTCAAGTTAATAAGGATCAGTCTGTTGTAGAGGGTCAAGATGGCACTGCTCATCTGGAAACCAGGTTTGCAAGTGAAGGTGAGACTAGTCGAGATCAAAGTGGATCCGATCAGCTCATGGTAGTTGACTCTGGAAATGAACAGTCTTTAACAGCAGATCAAAGTGTAACGGGTCAATCAGAAATAGTAGATCCAAGTCTTACTCAACAGTTCGTGGTAGTTGGTCAAGTTGAAAAGGATCACTCTGTAGTAGAGGGTCAAGATGACACAGCTCAGCTAGAAACCAGGTTTCCAAGTGAAGGTGAGACTAGTCAGTTAGGATCAGGAGATCAAATTGTATCCGATCAGCTCATGGTAGTTGACTCTGGAAATGAGCAGTCTTTAACAGCAGATCAAAGTGTAACGGGTCAATCAGAAATGTTAGATCCAAGTTTAACTCATCAGTTTGTGGTAGTTGGTGAAGTTGAAAATGATCATTCTGTTGTAGAGGGTCAAGATGGCACTGCTCAGCTGGAAACCAGGTTTCCAAGTGAAGGTGAAACTAGTCATTTGGTATCAGGAAATCAAAGTGAATCTGATCAGCTCATGGTTGTTGACTCTGGAAATGAACAGTCTTTAACAGCAGATCAAAGTGTAACGGGTCAATCAGAAATGGTAGATCCAAGTATAACTCATCAGTTCATGGTAGTTGGTCAAGTTGAAAATGATCATTCTGTTGTAGAGGGTCAAGATGACGCTGCTCAGACAGAAAATGGCTTTCCAAGTGAAGGTGAAACTAGTCAGTTAGTATCAGAAGATCAAAGTGGATCCGATCAGCTCATGGTAGTTGACTCTGGAAATGATCCGTCCTCAACAGCAGATCAAAGTCTAACTGTTCATTCAGAAATGGTAGATCCAAGTGTAACTGAACAGTTCATGGTAATCGCTCAAGGTGAAAATGATCATTCTTTAGTAGAGGGGCAAGATGACACTCCTCAGACAGAAAACGGGTTTCCAAGAGAAGGGGAAACTAGTCAGTTAGTATCAGGAGATCAAAGTAGATCTGATCAGCTCATGGTAGATGATGACTCTGGAAATGATCAGTCTGGAACTGAAGATCAAGAAGTAACCTGTCAGTCAATAACAGAAGATCAAAGTGTACCTGATCAGTTCATAGCAGTTGGTCAAGTTGAGTCAGATCAGTCTATAGTTGATGGTAAAAATGAAGCCAGTCAGACAGAAACTGCATTTCCAAATGAAGTTGGAACTAGTCAGTTAATTTTGGGGGATCAATGTAGATCAATGCAGTACATGGTAGTTGACTCTGGAAAGGATCCGTCTGTAATAGCAGATCATGGTGGAACTGGTCAGTCTATGTCACCAAATGAAGTTGGAACTAGTCAGCTGGTTTTAGGGGAACAACGTGGCTCTGATCAGCTCATGGTAGTCGAGTCTGGAAATGACCAGTCTCTAACAGCAGATCAAACTGTAACAGATGCATTTGTGGAAGATGCAACTCATCAGCCTATAGTAGTAGATCAAAGTGGGTCTGTGTTAGCAGATAATGTTGGAACTTGGCAGGTAGCATCAGAGGAGCAAAGTGGAACTGATCAGCTTGTGGCAGATGTACCCCATGGTAATGATCAGTCTGTAACAGAAGCTCAAGGTGGAACTGTTCTTACAACTGCATTGAATCAAAGTGTACCAGATCAGTCTGTGGAACTTAGTCAAGTTGGAACTGACCAGATAGTACCAGGGAATCAAAGTGAAATTGATCAGTTTGGCCCTGACCAGCCTAAAGCAGCTGCAGAAGTTAGCACAAATCAGTTCAATTCAGCGGCTCCAAATGGCTCAGACCAAGAAACTGAGGCAGTACGCGTTTGCCTTTATCAGCCATCTGCAATAACTCCGAGTGTTACTGACTGCTACACACCCGTTTCCCCTGAAGACATTACCGATCATGCCATAGCAGCAGAATCAGAAGGCACAGACCAGTCTGAAGTGAAGGCTAATGATAGTGCAGACCAAGTAATTACCATGGATGGCAGTGGACCTGAACAAATAGTTTTTACCCCCTACAATGCTGATGCTCGAGAGGAATTGCTCAAAAAACTACGTAACATAAAATTCTTTTCCATAGTTACTGAGGAAGAGCTTGCAATTGATGGCCAACTGTACATCCCTGTAGGAATACACTACCTTGACAAACAAGACATTCAGAGTGAAAATATATTAGCTTTTATCCCCCTTTCCTCAAATATTGCTTCATTTGTGGAGACTCTCACCATTGTCCTCGCTGAGAAGTGGGGTTTAAACTTGGCACTCTGTAGAAGTCAAACCTTGGCGAGAACAGGTGCTTCGCTCTCTCAGATGACACAGGCTTCAGCTTTGCTTTCCCAGAGACTCCCTCATGCTCTCAGTTTCCCCAACCCTGTAACTCTGAAGTCTTTGCTAGCCCGTCTGTCCTCCCTGAGAGAGATAACTCAAAGTTTTGAGTGCTTAGAGCAGCTGTTTATTTGGTTCTCTGAGGATGTTCAACGTCGGGTAAGACTGGAGGATGCCGTTGTGCATTTGTTCCAAAAGGACGAAAGGAAAGCCAGTGAGCTGAAAGCCAAGATCAGCAGCAATCAATTGGCATTGAGTCATGAGGTTCTGGAAATTACTACAGACATTCTAGAGGCCATGGTCCTTTGCTTGAACGAGATGAAAAGAAAACAAGATAATGAGGCAACTACAGCACAGGCCCAGAGCTTCCTTTCTGCTGTCCAAAACTTTGATTTCATATTGACAGTTGTGATTATAAAAAACATCTTGAGCCTCACCAAAAACCTAAGTCTGAGTCTTCAGGGAAATTCCTATGACGTGTATCAAGCTGTAAACCGCCTGTCTGATTTCCTGCCCTTTCTCAGTGAAACGAAGAACAGTATTGACTTGCACCATCAAACTTGGTTTCAAGAGGCAGTTGCACTAGCTTCTAAGTTGCAGGTACCGTCACTACAACCACCCTTAAATGTGCACTACAGAGTGGACCTCAGTAAAGGGGCCATTGAGCACTATTTTGCTGAGGTGGAAGGGATCTCCCAGGATGTCCTGTCTGCTCTTCGCTGCTTGCAGGTTGTGCCTTATGTCATGTCAAACGTGGAGGGATGCTGCACGGACACTGAGTTTGTCAAGGTGTTTCAAGATGACTTACCTGACCTACACTCCTTCCACACTGAGCTGCAGAGGTGGAGGGACAGGTGGCAAGGTCCTTCTGCCACTCATCAACAGCTACCCGACACTGTCCTTGGAACTCTCAAAGCTTCTGACATCCAGTTATTTCCCAACATTTCAACCATCCTTCGGCTCCTGGCAGTCCTGCCCTTGTCCAGCATGCACAGTAGCTTCAGACAGGGAAAGATGAAATCTGAGCTGTACCCTCTGTAGTAGGTTTGACTTAACTTTTCCCCCAAACAAGCTCTCCATTAGGTTGTCATACACTGCTGAAACTTCAGAATGTCCCTCTGTATTCTCTAAACTGTAGATCACATCTGATTGTAGGTTTCAGTATGTTTATTTTATTACTTGGTAATTATGAATTAGACCTGTACACTTTAAGTATAATCACATAATGGTTTTATTGATGTTTTGTCTTTTTTATTTTCCTTTTACGTAAGTGGCTATGGAAAAAGAGGACTGCCAATTGGGACCAATGTCTTGCCAAAAAAAAAAAAATGAGAATAGGATGCCCTTGAGGGGGGGAGGGTCTTACTGCTTTGTGCCTTTATGCAAAAACCCTACATAACCCTGAATCACAAGACAAAAAGTCTGGCTGGATGCTTCCAGACCAGACTTTCTGGAAATTTCCTAATATCTTCAGGAACTTTTAAAGACTTCAGATCATGTAAATCCTCTGAGATGCATTAGGGGGTTCAGAAAATCATGTTTTATCTCAATAAATTATGATGGTTGTGTTAGACTGTCAGTATGTCATCCCACGGCACAAACTTAAAAACGGTCTGTCCCTGTATCATTATGCGTGTTACAAATGTTTATTTGTTTGCAGTTTTATTTAGATGAATGGTTTTTCTGTAATAATTTCTCCCAGAAGCCCTCCTCATGAAGGAAGCATTCATATATATTTGACTAAAATAAATAAAATCATTGAAAAGAAGCAGTGTTTTATCTGAATCTCTGCTCGATTCAACTTCAAAACATTGGAAGCTTTCCACAAGATGGCAGTCTACACCTTTCAAAGTTTCAGGACCACTTACGGGTGAGCATTTCATTCTTGTTTTCTTTTTGTTTAGCTTTTAGCACTAAAGCTATCCTTATGCATTATGGAAACTAAATTAACTATAATTTGTTTAATGATTTGAATAAATGTCCAGTAATATAAAATGACAATAAATAAAAATACCAGATGTGCAATGCATTTATGCAACATTAATGAAGTTTGTTGTGGTGCCAGTTAACAGTTGATGTCATTAGCTTGTTGTGCAGTTTGATTCCTTGTTTTAATTGCTTTAGTCATATTAATACAGTCTTTATAATCCTTTTTAGGCTAAGGAGAAGAATCCTGCTTCTGTTCACCACTTCCTGTTAGTGTCCTCTACTCTCCCACTGAGTCACAGGTAGTTAATGATTAATGTCTTCACTTTTTAATGCTGTTTTCCAAGAGTTCAGGCTTTTCACAAAGTAGCTATGGCCCCCCTGTAACCTATCGATGATTTGCAGCCATTCTTTAGTCCTTTGGTTCATAGACTGCAGATCCATCATAGAATATTGTTTTCAGGAGTAGATTTCGAGATGTCGTTGACAAGCAATCAGTCTCCCATTTCCATGTAACCTTGGACCTATGATTCACCCTTGGGGGCTTGAGTCTTTAACCTTTTAAGGTCATTTCTTGTGAGAGCGGCAGTATACATGTTTAGAAAGGCAAGAAAATAAAGCTATTAACAAGACAGTGCCACAGTAATTGCAACTACAAATCAATCAAGGCCTGGTTTATTACTTTATTGTGTCAGACTGAATCTACGACTTGCCGTCCAGAGAAAGTAAGAGAATAGCGGTTGTGAGACCAATGAAGACAATTCCAAAGAATGTGTTTATTTTTCTTTTTTCTCCCCTGGGGTAGGATTACCAAGTTTTTGCCAAGAGCTTAAGTGATTTAAATTTGTATCAAGACAAATGCATGATTTTTTCAAATAATCAACAGTTTCAGCAAAGCATTCATATACACGCATAGTCTTATTCTACTAGGAAAGTGTGGTTAGAAAATGGTGTCCAAAATATATCTATCCCAAAAACAATTGCTTGTTTTGTCAGTTCACAGTCGATTTTTTTTATTTTATTTATTTTTTTTATGTGCCGTCGGATAGTGTGCTGACAAGCCAAGTCCTTGTCTGTCATTATCGACCAATGCGTTTCGCATACCACAGTGGTTTTGATTTTCACCACATTTTTCCACAAGCAATAAATTATTATTTGTGTGATGATCTGGCCAGATAGTTGTGAATGCTTGGCGATATTCATTGTACTCAAATACAAAGTTAGATGCTACACTTAGATGTTCAACTCCTTTCTCATTTATAGAAACTCCCAAAGAGTTCAGGTGAACATCAGTCAAGTGAATTTGTATTTATTTTTCCTGGCATGGAATAGACCTCTTATAGTCAGTTAACACACTCTTAAAAAAATGCTGGGTTGGTTTAACCCAAATTTGAGTCAAATATTTACAAAAATGAAATTTAAACATTAAAACCCAATGGCCGAGTTTGTCCAATTTTTGACTCAAAGATGTTAAAACAACTCAGCATTTTTTAGAGTGCACTGTCGATCCAAACACTGTTCTGTTGCTCTTATGTTTTCAGATTATTTCATGACTATTCATTGCAAGCCATGAACATCTAACCTATCTTTAAGGCCTGGATTCTTGTTCCTTTGTCTGGCTTTTCCAGGCTAATAACATGAGCCTTAAAACCCCTGGAGCCATTAGCCGCAGCTGAAATGCCAAGATACCTTTTCTCTTGTGATCTGCTATCTGGGATTAGTACATTTCCTCTCGCTCTCTCCTCCAAAAGCACTCAGTCTGAACGTTGTTTCACTCTGTGTGTTCATCTGGAGCATCCTCCACTCTGATCACTGGAGAGGGCTCATGTATTCTCTGTCTGTAGGCCGAAACAGAGCTGCCCTCTCCCTCCTCTCAGAACAAGGGTCTAATTGTGTCTGCTCAGCCCGGTGTGAAAGAACTATCTCTTCGTGTTTCCCCTGCTCATCCACAGAGCAAACGGATCCGTCGACTGGGCAGCGCTGTTTGCGGACAGGATTACGTCTGTGTCTTCTAGCTCTCAGACTCTCCCACCATCCGCATTTTATTTCAAATAGTTTTAATTCCTTTATTTGTTGTAAAATCAGATGTAATCTTTCAAATGGGGAAATTTTTTTATATAGTATATTGCATCGCTTAGTAATCTCCTGGCCAACCTGAGAATTGCCCTAATCGAACTGCTGAGCTTGTTTCCTGCTGGAAGTCAACGCTGGGCCATGCCTTAGGACCTGTGCCGGTACATAATCATGTCCATGCACAGCATGGTTTTAACTATACTCCTAAGAGAGAGGCAGAAGGCTTAACCGGATTTTATTTCAAGGTTTCTGCGCCGCCAATCCCTAGCCAAAATCTCAGAACCACCAACAAATAACGCATTTGGTTTGAGTTATTTCAAAAGTCAAATATGTTTGGTCAGATCCGGAAACACTTTTTTTTTGTTCTGCATGTAAATCTAGACCTTAACATCAGATCGCTCATGTATTTAAATGCCACGGATTAACCTGTGAGTTTTTAAGCAGTTTTAGTGTTTCAGCTTTCTCCCTCTATACTCTTAGTACTTTGGAAGTAAACTGCGGTCTTTGACATTAATATGGCTATTAGAATTCTTGAAATAACTGTGCTTTTTGGCTTTCTAAATCAAGAGTGTTAGGAATGTGTGTCACTGATTAATTTGCTTATGAGAGTTTGAGGTCTGAGTGCCTGCAGATATGAATAATGCCCTGCTGTAAGAGTGGAGGGCAAGTAGGATTACCTTGTGATTTGGAGTGATTAGGTTACCGCTCTGGCAGCCTTTTCTCCCAACTACTTTGCTTTCAGATCGGAGTGTCTATAGTTCGTATAACCGACCCGGTACTCTGGTTTCTTTTTGCTTTAATCCTACAGCAAGCTATTGATCAAAAACAGATGTGTCTGTACAGTTTATCTATTGTTCTACTTGTTACCTCTTTCTACCCTGTTAATCTCTGCCGCCTTAGTAGATCAGTGTTCATCTAGACCCAGAACCTTTGCCAAGTCTGTGCCCTTACCACCCAGACAGCTCAATCCATTCTTTCATTTGGTTCAAATTCTTCAGAAACAGATATACAGGACAAAATCTGCAAATCAGGTGAAAGGCTATTATAATAGGCCATGTTCACACAGCAGCAAAATGCGGTTGTCAGTAGAGCTGCCAAGTCCGCTTATTAAGCGACTTTGGGATTGTTTTTTTTTTTCCTTTCAAAAAGTCGTTTATAGATCAGTTGCAGAATAGAGTTGCATATTTGGGCCTGTTATTGGTGTTGGCACCCTAGGACAGCTTATGTGTGGTGTCAACGCATTCTCATCCGAGGGCGTCATATAGCTGACGCTTTTGACATTGCATCTAAATCCGACGTACATGGCACCCTTTAGCGTCAATATAACACGCTTCGGTTATGGGTGAAATAGGCATATGTGAAATGATTGTGTATTGATTTAAGGCCAATTGTATTCCTCTAGCTCTTGTGTTGCTCATTTGCTTTTAGTCTCGCTTTTGCTAGGAATGCTGGAACAGTATCTCTGCCTGCTGTCTCATTTCCAATGGCGGTGGTTATATCTCATCTGTATAAACCTCCATAAGTTGGTTGATGAGAAGCTTCTTTTGATCTTGTTTTGAGCAGAAAATTCTCTTACCGCAAGAGTGTCTCTTCAGACCGATAAAGTAGCTGATTTGATCTCATCTGTATCGCCTGTCCCAGCATTCTCCTTGGCAGATGGGTTAAGACTTTGATCTTGTTCTGAGGGAAAAATAACGCTCTCTCAAATGTGGACAGGACAACATGGATGCACACAAGGCGATGTCTGTAAGGCATTTCATGCTTCTGCTGTTTGTAGCCATAGCTTAATTCTCCTTCCATGTTTCATGCTGGCTCGTGAACAAGCGTTCATTGTTTCTCCCCCTTCACTTCCTTGTCTTTCCCACCTATTTTATCATTTACAAGTGCAGAGATCAAACCCCACACAGCTACAACACTGCAGTGACAAGCCACAGAGCATCGAGTTCCCTGCATGTTTGCGAACGATTATACAATTTGCTTTCATGAAAGGTTGTAGCGAGTTTTGTCATTTTCCAAATCACTTTGCATATAACCATATCTGAGAGACTTCTTTGAAGTAGCAAATGTTACCAGACTCCAATAGCATAAAACAAACGGGTGCATGTTCCCATACAGTGAGACAAGTCACTTGTGTTTTTGAAAGTACCTCCCATCTGGTACATGAAAGGAGCGATCGCCTTCAAAGAGGCGAGAGAGGGCCAGTCCTAAACAAATGGTCCCTTTCTGAAGAACAGGTCCAAACTCTCTAAACAGTCTGAATTGGACGCTGAACGTTTTCTCTCTGGGTTCTCCTGCTGAGTGTGACTGTCCCAGTGTTTTTACAGCAAAAAGCACCTGAGAACACACACACACACACTGACACAAAAGCATGTTCTGCGCTTTGTTTTTTGTGAACTGAAAACAAGTGTGCGTGGAATTTAAAATGAAGTCATTTTGACAATCTTAATTGCGGGAGCGGGTTTTAAGTTCTCGTTCTTGATGTTTAGTGTGTGTAAACTTCCTAAAACGTTCTCCTAAACAGTAATTTGTTTACATTCAAGCCATTTGAACTTTAGCACCACCATGCTTGCAATAGAAACAAAACCTCAGGATACTGGCATGCCGACATAAGCTGTTTGTCAGGTCTCTCTTCGTTCAGCCTATTAAATCATGATTTGTTTTTATGAGATTGCCTAATTAAAACAGGTTTCAAAAGAACAGCCAAAACAAAGCTTCTCCCACCTTAGCTTAAATAAACTGATTGGACACAGTGCTGCAGCCAAAATGATGCATTTCCTCTTAGTTTAAACAGCCAGTCAATGACAGACTCTCCATCATGGCGCACCAGACAGCACCAAACACACGCTGCCGCCTTTCTTGTGTCTCAAACAAATGGATCTCGTGTTCGCTGCTGAACAATGTTTCAGATCAACATCGTTGCTGTGTTCTGTTTGTTCTGGGGAGATGTTTTCCCTCAAACGGGTCACGATTCCACCCATTTGTTGCTGGCACCATGTATTCAAGCTGAGCAATGTGTCTTAATTTTTCTATAACAAGTTTGACTTTGTCTAAAAAGTCAATATTGCTAACCGAAACAAGAAGCTATGATAATTTTGTATTATTTCAATATTATTTGTGGCGGTACTTTTTGCATCCATGACGATTTTGGTAGCACTTTACAATAAGATTCATTGGTTAACGGTTAACTAAGAATGAACACTATTTCTAGAATTTAAAAATATTTTCAAGATTTGTTATCACAACATTTTTTCTTTTGTCAAATCAAATTAAATAATTTATTTAGTTCAGATAACTTATTTTGAGTTTCAATCCCCTTCATTGTATTAACTCCCTTTTTTTTAATCAACTTAAAATTTTGAGGCAACCAGGTTACTTAATTTTTTAAGTTCAACCAACAATATTTCATATTAATTTCAACATTTACTAATACATTATTGAAATCAAGGGTTGTATTAGTTAATGCACTAACATGAACAAACAATGAACAGCTGCATGTTTTGTTAACTAACATTAACAACGATTAATAAATACTGTATTGTTCATTGTTAGTTGATGTTAGTTAATACTAATGAACCTTACTGAAAAGTGTTTCTGATATTTTATATTATATGTAGTATGGCTATATAATGAATTATAATAATAAAATACACTCTAAAAAATGCTGGGTTGTTTTAACCCAATTTTGGCTCAAATATGGACAAACAATGGGTTAAAAATGTAATTTAAAAATGTTACCCAATGGCTGGGTTTGTCCATATTTGACCCCAAATTGGGTGAAAACAACCCTGCATTTTTTAGAGTGTAGATATGTATATTTTAATAAATAAACATCTGTATATAGTTATATCTATCTATCTATCTATATACACTCTAAACAATGCTCAGTTGTTTGAACCCAAATTTGTGTAAAATATGGACAAACCCAAATGTTGGGTTAAAAATGTAATTTCAAAATTTGCGCCAACTTCAACTTTCACTTTCAACTGTACATTTTTTGATTGCAACATTTGGGTTTGTCCATATTTGACCCAAATTTGGGTTGAAACAAGCAGCATTTTTTTAGAGTGTGTCTATATATAATTCTACATTTTTAATTAGGATATACACAGACACATTCAGTTACTTGTGATATCGATTTTAGAGCAAGAGAAGCATTTCAATTTGTTTTTAAATGTCGTTGCACTTCAAAGCAAAAGATGAAAAGATATTAAATATGGTTTTCAAACAAAAATAAGTCTACTCCGAAGTTGTAAATAATGTTAACCACTTTTGATTATAGCATTAGCATCAAAAGACAATAAAACCTCATCACTGTTGTTGACAATATTCAGGCATTTTTCTAAACTAAGATGCATTAATAGAGATATATTTGCTTTCAATTTAAGTTTATTTGTTCACGTAACTCTACATCTTTACTCAGATCTATCTGTGCAGTTCTAGCTCCGCGCCGCTGACAGTCGCTTAGACAGGAGACAGCTGTTAGAGACGCGAGACGTCAGGGGACGGGGGGCACTGTGTCTCTGCACTCCTTCAACAAGCTCTGAATGAACGATCTGAATATGTGTCAGGGGAAATGGCACTGTGTCTGATCTGATGATGTCTCAGATAGAAGACAAATAGCGTTGACCAGTTGGCACAGCTGCCGCAAATGATTCATTATGCGAACCTTAAATCATTAGTCAGTAACGGCATTAAACTTCACGCCACAAAATATCTAAAATGATTCAATTGAGGTAACATTTCAAACAAGAAATATATAAAAAAGACATTTTCTCATTCGAAGCACATGTATTTTCCTGCCCCGTGCATAATTTCAGTTATATAAACCAAAGTCGCTTTCTTGCCCTGTGTGAACCAGCCCAAGGCTATGTAAGACTCTCGGCTTGAAGATCAAAGTGTGTGTGGTGTTGATCCTGGTACGGGGAGGAATTGAGAATCTGCATGTTAAAACCTCAAACAGAGACACTCCAGGGAGGTCACAGCTCTGTTAGTCAGTCTTCAGTCTGGTTTAACCTGACATTAGGAGTTCATGCCCATTCACATCTCACTGCTACTTGATGCTTTTTCAGGTCCCTCATAAAAAGTGTGTGAGTCTCCATAAACACGCTCCTATGGCTCCACACTGCCTGAAAATAAGCTCTTTGAAAGATGTGAATGCACATTTTTGGTTATAACGTATCATAAATCGATAAAAGTCCCCATGTATTGATGTTCAGAATCTCTTCAAATATAAGGTCTGTGGTTTTCATTAATGTCCAAAGTCTATTATCTCCGGCACGTCCCCCTCAGCTTGGCTAATTCCCATTCCCGCATATAATTTGCTGTGGGCAGATGAGTTTAGCGAAACGGCATATATTCGCTTTGGGTCTCCACGGGCGTTTCACGTTATATTGAGCTGAAATGGTGCAGCTTGGCAGTGAATGAAAATGTCATGCTTCAGCAATTGGCGGTGGTAGCTCTTAAGAGTATCAGATTAGCTCTAAATATACACGCTGCCCTCTTTTCTGCTCTTCGCTGCTTTGGTTTCAGCTGTGAGAGAAGGATTACTTTTTTAGATTATTTCTTAAATCAATTAAACTAGAATAGCCGTGCTTACAATATACCCTGCCCATCTCGCATGCCTTGTTGGAGTGAATCACATTTGGTTCTTCCTGACATCCCTCAGTATGCCTTATTATGAAATAAGACGTGTGAGGAATGGCATCCAATGGTTCGATCAAGGTTATAGTGCATGATTTACTGCACATAAGTAAATACAGTTCTAGAAAATTAGTAGTGGCAGGCATTTACTCATATACACGCAAGACCTTGAGCAAAAGGGATCTGTGCAGTTACACTCTAAACAATGCTGGGTTGTTTTAACCCAAAATTGGGTAAAATAGGGACAAACCCAAATGTTGGGTTAAAAATATAATTTCAAATTTGAACCCAACTTCAACTTTCAAGTTTTTTTAATTGCATTTTTAAACCAACATTTGCACTGTAAAAAAATAATTGTGATTTTAACGGTAAAAGACTGTAAAAATGATACAGTGAAAAACTAAAAAAAAATTTAACAGAAACTTTCCTTACTATATATGGTAAATAACTGTGATAGATCTAATGGTAAATTTCATGTAATTTTTCAATGAGTTGTTAATTTTCAGTTTAAAAACTGTAAAATACTGTTCATTTTACAGTTTTTAAAGTGAAAATTAACAACTCATTTTATAATTTACAGCAAAAAACCGTATATTGACATTCCCACAATTCCCTGCGCGACACTTCGCATTTGATGTATTTCTGTTGAAATAATTTGATGCTTCATAGTTTGCTTAGTCTTTTTTCTAGTCAATTATCTACGTTAGGGTTTTATGTGACATTTGATATTGTTAAATTAATGTTTATTGCCTTTTTAAAATTTCATGTGTGTTGCCATGATGGTGTTTAATGTTTGAGTGAATAATACTGTGTAGCCTCTATACATTAATAGTAAGTTTCTTTGTTTGGGAAGATCTTCTTGTGATGAGCTTCCGTTTAGCATGTGACTTTCGTCACTACTGTGATTGATGATTGTCGGTGTATTACAATGGTATAAAACAAATATTAATATTTCAATTTGTCAATAATTTAACATTATAATAGATAATAAATACGGTTTATTTCTGTAAATTTTAAGTTAAGTTTTGTTACCGTAAAATCTTGCAACCGTATTTTATACTGTAAATTTCTGGCGACCACAGCTACTCGTATTTTACCGTAAATTGAACACATTTTTTTATCAGTTTTGACCCAAATCCACTCAGTTTCTTTTGATTTTAAAAGGGATCATAGATTAATGTAATTTAAACAATTGCAGAAATGTATTTTGGTATGAAAAAAGGTCTTGATTAATACATGAGCAGACTTTTTAATGTTAATTTAAGTGTCTTGACCTATTGTAATGGTGTATTGTTTTGTAGTACTTTACAGTAATTTCTCCTACATTTCTATATGCAGTATATGCCTTTTTTTGCACTGTAGCTTTGATGTTTGTTTTTCTTGTTTTTTTCTTGCTTGCTCATTTGTCTCAAATTCATACTCACAGCCCTGCGTTCACACACTTAACCACAAAATCAGTGGAATTGCCTGCTTTATATGAAACAGATAGGCTACTGTTAACAGTGGAAAAACTCTTAATGGACGTATTTTAATTGCGTCGTTATTTGAAAATTGGGTTGTGCGGTGTGTTTTACAGGGGAATCTTGTGTGTGTGTTACGGAAATTCACTGCAGGAGGCGTTTTTGGACCAGAGAGCATGCAGGTTAATAAGAGAAGCATATGGCCAGAGAACATCTTGACATTTATTACACCATAGACACTAATAAAATGACAGTTACCTTAGATGGTTAAAATATTAACTTGGCCATTGTGTGTGGTGGGAACTGTAATAAATGTATACACGTAGTGGACTATTTTTTATTCTATAAAAATATTTTCTCAACACATTTATATTTATTATTAGCAATCTGTAAGGATAATGAATCCTTTAATGGACTCCTTTATACTTCTTGATAGACCAAAAATAACAAGAGAATTTAATAGCTCATTATTATAAATTAGGAAATACCTTTGCTCAGATGTGGACTTCAATGGGCTACTGGGAGTATTTCTGAAGGTTAAATCATTTATTGTGTGAAATGTAGAAGAACCTTTGTCATATAGTGGCTAATATGAAACGTGCATCGGGATGTATTCATCACGTGGAAATCATTATTAGCGTGCTTGGAAAATTGCCTTTGCCGTTTTTGGAGTGGCCAATATGGGCCGTGTACAGCACTGTAAATGGCAGGAGTGTGGAAACTAGCACAGCCTATAACTGTATGGACCATGCAAACACTAGAACTGCCATATTTCCAACTTTGTAGTATATTCTGTAATTTTTTTATTTCCAGATTTCTCACTTAATTTAGGCTATTCTCATTGCAGTGCAGAAAATAACGTATCAGGTTTTTTAAATATAGCCTAGGCTAGCAATTGCATGATGTGTGGTTTATTAGAAGGAAATGTAATGCTAATATTTCAACAAATATTCCGTTTTCAATAATCATTAGGCTACTGTATAGGCTATGGTGACAGAATGGGCTAGCCTATTTAAAATAATTCCCTGACAAAAAAACAAGATAAAGTGATGATAAATCACACCTAGGCTATAGGCTACGCTTGAGTATTTCATATCCTGCATCGATGATGTCATCATAACCGTTTTTGTATGGAATTGTCAAACATTTTAGTGAAGAAGTAAACAACTAAATTATAGAGAGAATAAATAGTCTAATTTTTTTTTTCATCGAAATGTGTAGCATAAAGGAGGATATGTGGATAATTAAGAATCATTTGGAAACAGAAGAGGAAGTTAAAGTCAACTTAAATACGCTATCATGTAATAAAATGTTATGTCAGAATGTCACTGTTAAAGAAGTCACCGTTTACACAAAACGCACCTTTTTCGAGGAAAGACCCATAATTCAACCGCTGGAATTCCGTGTCAAAAGTAGCGAGATGTCTGAGTGTCACAGATCATATTTTCAACGTTTTCTTTGGCTTAGTAACCTTAACCACTTTGTTATGCTAATGGCCCCTGACATCAGCGCGAGATCAAAGTGGCGCGCGGACTCATATAGTCTCGACCTCCGCGTGCACCGTCAGTCCAGCAGATTCCAGCGCACGAGCAGCACAGCACAGACTCTACTCTTTATCACTGGACTGTTGCGTGATGCTTTCTCACTCGGACTTCACAAAAACGGATTAACTGCAGAAGTTTGGCTGGATTTAAATAAAACGCACTTTTGACTTTTGGATTACTTTACACAATCGGCATTTTTTTTTTTGACGTCAGCCTCTGTTTGATAAAGGTGAGGATGCCCGTTTTATTGTGCACAAAGTTTTTACGCATGATTGCGTCTCTTATTTACAAAGATGTAGTTTTTAAACATCACTGGTGCAAATTGTAATTGACAGGACAATAATCTGCAATAGTACCTAGACCACCCAAAGTGGTTATAGTGAACTTATTGTAGTTTACTTCGGTTCCCCCCAGGTGAAAATACAGGAGATAAAAGATAAAGTGCAATCTTTGCAAAAGCGCAAGAGTAAAACAGCTGTTTATTGCTTTTGCTACAATATAATCTTATAGCTCATATCTTTAAATAGGCGTACTCATAAATGAGGTTTGTTTAATTATGAAGGCTCTGAAAAATATTAAAATCTCTAAACCACGTATAGGCGTAGCTATATCTAATGGAACATAGATTATAGATACACTTGTATTGTTTAAATTTTCCTTAAAGCAAAAATAGCTAAAAAGCTGCCTAAATTTGTTTGTAAAATCAAAGTTTTGTCCAAGTTACAATCTTTACTTTTAAATTTGTTGTTGATAAAAGCACTAATACATAAATTAAACCATTTGAAACGTTTTAGAGTAGAAATTATAGTAGCACGTTCAACAGCAGAAAACATTTTAAGTGTAATACATATAACAACAAGTACTATAATTTTGATACATTAAGTGCATATGTAGCTATAATTGTTGTCTGGCTAGGTCTATAGCCAGGAGGGGGGAAAACAACAACTCTATCTGGACAATCACTGTCTGTATGTGAAAGCATCATGCCTGAGGCCAGACAGCATGTCCACTGGGAGGTAGTATCTGTTTATTGCCCTCCTGTTCCAGCCAATGGAATAATCTGAAAACATTTGATAACATTCCAAAAATCGCCCCACCTATATTTCTGAAAATTGAAAAAACACTTTGCAATTTTAAAAAAACAAAAAGTATTGGAACATACTATTAGAAAAATAGAGTTTTGCTTTTGAATAATTAATCTTTTGTGATTAGTGTTTTCTTAACTGTTTCTCAAGGAGATACAAAAACTATTTTTTTTTAATACGGTAATGCAATAGAATTGGCTAATATAAAACAATACAGCCTTAAAATGCAAAATGACTACTTGGAGCAATAGGAAAGCGGTGTGTAAAAGCTGTTTTTAAAATTTCTGTCAAGTGCACATTGCATAGCAACCATCAGATGTGTGTGATTGATGTATTTTTATTTTTTTAAAGCAGGAGAGGGACAGAAGGAAGGAACAAGTGTCATGGATTTTGGCTTTTAATTGTAATTGTGTCAAGAAGCAGTGGGGTCAGCGAGCACCTGCGTCAGTGTCTTCTGATCGAGCTGGATCTTATTGTACAGCATGAAGCGAACCTTCCCTTCACTCCCGCTCTGTCTTCTCACATTCCTGCTCCTGTCTCAGCAGTGCACAGGAATCAAATGGCTGTGAGTTGCTCCTTTCTCTCTTTATATACTGAAACTGTTTCAAACGCATTCAAGATGTTTTTTCAATGGCTTTTAATTAGGAAAATTCGCTTCACAGAATCTTAATTCTTAAAGGAGTAGTTCACTTTTAAAAAAAACATTTGCTGATAATTTACTCACCCCCGTGTCATCCAAGATGTCCATGTCTTTCTTTTTTCAGTTGAAAAGAAATTAAGGTTTTTGATGAAAACATTCCAGCTTTTTCTCCATATAATGGACTTCAACGGGGACCAAACGGTTCAAGGTTCAAATGAGAGTTTCAGTGCAGCTTCAAATGGCTTTAAACAACACTAGACGATGAATAAGGGTCTTATCTAGCGATAAAAAGATAAATAAAAAAGTTTAAGCTTTATAAGGACAAATGCTTGCCTTGCTCTGTTCTGTGATGAGCATTCGTGACTCTCCTGTTCAAACTCGTTCATCAAAATGAACAAATCTTTTTTC
>JAOTRC010000018.1:13165088-13177588 GCA_027497675.1 Cyprinella lutrensis
GATTTTTCTCCATATAATAAACTTACATGGGAACCAGACGGTCGAAGGTCGAAAAGACAGTTAATAACAGTTTCAGATGCAACTTCAAATGTCTTTAAACGACACCAGGCAATGAATAAGGGTCTTATCATGCGAAACGATTGGTTGTTTCAAAAATTATTCCAAAAATGTAACTTTTCTAAGGACAAATACTAGCCTTGCTCTATTCTGTGAGGCACAATCAAAAGGTCACGGGCGACGCAGCCGAAAGTACAGAGTCAGTGTTTACAAGTTGAACGCATAGGTTGAACGTGCAAACTAACTCAAACGCCGTTTACAAAATAAGGAATTAAAAGGTAAAACAATGATGTCGGACAATTTTGATTCTGTACTTCCGGCTACGTCGCCCGTGACCTTTTCAACGTAATTACGTATTACGTGACGTTACAAACGTGGACATTGAAAGGGGACTTCTGTTAAATAAAATATCTCGCTAGGCATTGAACTTTGAGCTTTATAATTTTACAGGTATTATTATATTACAGAAGAATGGGACTTTAAGCCTGTGTTACTCCTTTTGAAAGATGATAAAGCAGCCCACAAGCCAACATGGACATTAGTTCTGGTATCTGTCTCGACTGAGAGGGACTGATTTTGTGGGTACTCCAAGTTAATTTTGAACTGTAATTTGCTCATGTAGAGAGCTCATTATTCAGATTCTGTCATCTGTTCTTGCTCAGTCGGGAAGCCAATTCACTAAAAGTATGTGTGGGTGGGTGGCTTGGAGCGAACAGTCTATGTCTATGTAAAATATACTTTTGCCTTATTGTTTTATGCATATCAGTCTATGTCTTAATTTTATGTAATTCTATGCATTTGTGCTCACAAATCATAAAAAACAAATCCTAAAAATAAAGCACTGCCTCTACTCTCACTTATGTCTCTTTAGTGCGCTCGCTCAGAATGCTAATAACAATTAACGCCCTGTGACGCTTCCATCTGTAGTTTCTGTGTAAAAAGGGGAAGGTTTTATCTGAATAGATTTCAAGCCAACCAGTTCAAAGCTGACCAGATTGATAAACCAGCTTGATATCATGAGAAAAAGTTACATAGTGTTCGCAAAACACTGTAAAAAAACAAACAAAAATACAACAACAACAACAAAAAACCAGCAGCTGTGGTTGCCAGTATTTTACCATGTTTACTGTAAAATTACATGAAATGTCCCTTGAGAGCTACAGTATTAATACTATTAATTTACATCTTTTCAGTGTATAATAGGGCTTGGGTGCCGCTTTGCATTCTGGGATGTGGCGGCCATGTTTATGGCCTCATGAATGTAAACATAGCCTACAGCAAGTCGAATAAAGAAAAGAAGCAAAGTTGTGAGAAAGAAAAGAAAAAAAAAGATGTTAAAATTCCTAAAAGGAAGGGGAATGTACCGAGTAGTAGTAGCAGTAACTACTACTGGACAAAATCGTTTGGACCCATATGAAATTTCCAAAAAATGGCGCTTTTCCACTGCTTGTATGACATATGGTTTGGTTCGGCACGGTTCGCTTCGCTTTGCTTTTCTACTGCGTGGTACGACTCGGTTCGGCACGACTCGGTTTGCTTTAGCTCGCTTTGCTTTACCACGCCAGTTAGTACTGCATCAAAGTGGGTGGGATTATATAGTCTGACATCATCCACTGACCTCTATTCAGCCATTTTTATTTTCAAATTTCTCTTTCTTTTTTTTTTTTTTCTTCAAGCAAGTTTTTGATGCTACAGTGGTGGATGTTACTGGCTATTCCAATATAGCGGGTTTGATGTCTTGCGAAAACTATGACGCTGGTTGTGACAATTCTGTCTGACCAATCAGTGATCTGCAGTGTGTTGACATTACATTTTAGTATCGGTATACTAATAAATATATCAATAAAGTTATGATTTTGCTCAATGAGAGAAATGCATGTTCATGGTTTACTGAATACAGCATTTAAAATGTTTTTTTTTGTTAATTATAATGTGAAAATGCTTTAAAAATGCCTGTAAGCATTTGAAGAAAGAGTTACACAAATGTTTTGTTGAGAGTTGAGGGAAAAGGACAAGAAAAAAAAGGAAGCATCGAAGAAGTGAGACGAAGATGAGCGTGGCTTGCTGAAAGAGAAACACGCTACTGTTAATGTAATGCACCAGTTTAGTGAAAGTTTTCAACAAGGACTCTTATATGAAACGTTAATGGTGATAGTTCTGTCTGCGTGAGTGGTATACTCGTCAAACGAAGACATAAGCTTAAGTTAGCCGCTGATTTGTTTTTGCACGGACTTTGCTAACAAGCTAGTGGCCAGTCTGTGTGGACCTGTGAGACCAACGATGATCAAAGACCCTGACGGAGCCGTATAGCGAGTGGTGGCCTTTGCCGTGATCGTCAACCATGTGACTCTTCTCTTCAACAGTCTTCTCTTCATCGTGAATCCTCTTATCCTGTCTTCAACTGCTGACTCATGTGAGGTTACATTCTCAATCACATTGAGTAAAGGTACCATATTTTTACCACATTAAAAAAGCATTGTGTCGGGTGGGCCATGGGCACACTAAATATTTCAAATTGACTTGGTTTCAACAGATTCTTGGCATCTACAGTATAACTGTTTTAGAAATTCACCAGCATCAGCAAAAGCTGGTCTGCTTTCCTAAGGACTGTCTCATTAGCCATGCTGAAATATGAAACAGGTCAACATGAAATCATAATACACAGCCAAGATTAACAAACAGCTGTAATTGGGGGCATGAAACCAAATGTTTGATTACATAATAAGAGGCAAACACACAGCATCACAACTATTAAGCACACTGAGTTTCAACACACTTCGAAGGCTAAAGCAATAATTCACGTGAACTCTACAGATTTGCAATGATGGTGAGGAATTATACTGTCATACTTTTTCATACCAGTGAGAGTGCTGTGACCTCGACATTTAAACATAATAGAAAAGAGGATGTGAAGAGATTGTGATTGATCCAAGCTGGGCAGTTGATAGCAAGAGAGAATGAGACTGAATGATCTCTTTGACATTCGTAATATTGAATCATCCATATTAGAGACTCAACAGCCAGTCAGTGAGGTTAAGTTTGGGAAAAGATATACACTACAACTGAAAATCTTGGCATCAGTCATATTTTTAATGGTTTTGAATGAAGCCTTCTTACCAAGGCAGCAAAAACACATTGTAAAATATTTTAAAGGGGTCATATAATGCCATTTTTGTACAAGTTAATAAGTTAATATGAATGTTTAGGGTCTATATGAAAACTTTGTAATATACTTTTATTAAAAATTCTCATTAGTATTTTAAGAAAACACTAATTTTACCTGGTCAAAAACAGCTCTGTTTTAAAGATGTCGTTTCAGTGCATATGCCTTTAAATGATAATAAGCTTCGCTCACTCCGCCCCTCTGTTCTGCTCAAGTTTTGAAGCAATGCATGTTGCCTTGACAACAGTTAAGGGTATATTTTGGAGAAAGAATGGCATCTCTGAGGACACATCCGTGCAACCGTATCAGTTTGAACCGGAGTCGCACCTGGAACAAGATGATGGCCGCAAAGAAGTTCGACAATTAAGGCTCGAACAGAACATGTCTGAATTACCACTGGCAGGTTAGAGTTGTGAGATACGAACGCTGTCTTTACTGACGTATACGTTAGTTTATTGACAAATTGACGCAACTTCTTAGCAAAACCAGCTCGGGAGTTAAGAAGAGTTAAAAAAAAAAGCACCAGCAGTTTGGTGAGAAATGATTTGCGCAAACATGAAAGCATTGACGTTGATCGTGGGGAATATTCCCTTTGAAAACAAAACTCAGCCACTATGTCTTTGGCAGTTCAGTGTTTTGTGTTTTTATAGTACATCAAGGTAAGGTAAAGCTAGTCTGTTGATTTAGATAAGAGCAGGTGAATATTTCCCATTTGAATATTTTTTGAAAGTGATGCCCTGTGGTTATAAAATATTTGGGACTGAGCATGAATAATCAATATTGCAGGCTTTAACATTTACAAAATGTAGAATGCATAAAAGGTGCATCATTCAATTAAACAGACAGAGCAGACTAAGAGATGTAATTATATCGAATGGGGTTATCGGTAAGGTTGGGTCTTAATGTATTACTGACATGACTCTCTGTAAAAGACAGATTAATATTTCCAGACCCCAGATACTAACTATTAAAAACACAATAATATGGAGCACAATTTGATGTGAATCAATTATGTTTCTGAGATGTGGGCCTTTCATTATGAGCCTAATGTAATTAGTCTTAATGGACTCTGGCCTCTCGAGGAAGGAACAAGAAATCATAATAACTATTGCTGTCCTCCCACTCATCCCTGCCCTTGAGGTGTTTGTTTTTAATGGACACCATCAAGTTAGAGCTTTAAAAAGACGCTTGACACATGTGATGCTTTCACAATGGCAAAATATGTTTGCATAAATCACATTGTAAATGAACACATTCAAACAGTCAATCTTTCCAATGCAGCTTCAGTGATATGCAACTGGTCTGGAAAGGACCTTTTACGCCTGAATTTATTTACAATTATATATAAAAAAATGTATGTGTGTTTCTGGCTCCAAGCTGATGCTAAATTAAGTTGAGATCGTTCCTAAACTTTAATTGAATAATTAATGAATCTTGACAACAGCAAGAAAGAAAACACTCTCCATTGACAGTCATAATATTATTGACAGTACTGTATATACGTTTTTACATTCTGTGTTACATTCTGTTTAACTCTTTATGCATATGCATATCTTCCCCAGTGCATAATCCATCATATTATATCCTAACATGTTATTTGTGTAATGATTATAGAAATAATTTGCCTAAATAAAATGCATGCGAGTCCTAAAAGCCATCTAAATACAGCGTCATTATAGGCAGCCATTATAGCTGAATCCAGCTGTTATGGGCAGATGTAGCAAATTCGCTACAATAGAGAAATGTACAAAGTATGTAAAAATATTCGTCACATTAAGTCTATTTGAATAACAAAGCTATACTCCCCTGCAAAGCAAAAACGCAGTAATGCAGAACTGAGAAAAATGACTTCAACAAGGGCTTTTTTGCAGTTACAGTACAAACGACTACCTTTTTTTTCAAAATGACACACATGAGATTAGACGTTTTATCACATAACAAAGGATGCCTTGAATGTCATGTAGAGAAGAGAAATGTTCATGTTCTAAAGAGAAAACGCAAAAGTGGCGTTGAGTTATCACTTTTTATTCTGCGTTTAGACAAGCATTTTGGGTGGGAAATCCACTTGCATATGGTGACGCAAAAGTGTGTGAAATTAAATGTAATATGCACTCCAGGCAGCTAGGTGGCGATGTGAAGCCCTGCCACACAACAACAACAAGTCCGTGCGCCTGCGAACAACCTTCACGATCAAGCAGACTTTTGCGTTTTTACCCTTTACGCCGGGTTCACACTGGAAGCTGAAGCGGGGCAGAACGGAGGCCGCTTCCTTTCGGCGCCCATGTTAACCCATGGTGTTGTTCACACCAGACACGGAGTTGCGCAGCCGGCATACTGTGAAGCGTCAGTTTCGGCGTCTGGTCTATTTTTTCCAAGAGCCGCGAGTGATCCGCGTAAATTCCAGCAGGACCGTTACAGCCCGTTCTCATCCTTTAGCATCACATTGAACGCTATATGACAAAACTGCGCTATATTACGCACATGGCACCCTTTATAGTTAATATAACACGCGAACCCAAGTCGTTATAAATCCTTTAGCGAAATATTAGACTACCCTACCTTACCACACCCCTAAACCTACCCATCACAGCGCGTGTTATATTAACGATAACAGGTGCCATGTACGTAGTATAGCGCCGTTTTGTCATATAGCATTCTATGTGACGCTAAAGGATGGGAATTCGTTTCATGATTTGATACATATTACGATACTGAACTTAGAATACAATTCTATTGCGATGCATATGGTAAAAGGTTAACAAAAAATGTACCGTTGATTAAAATGCTAAATTTGATATCACATTGTAGCTTTAAATGAATAGGCTTGGACTTGGTGCTTGTAACCCAAGGACAATGGTGAAACCAGAATAAAAAAAATGGTTACACTTTATTTCGATAGTCCAATTTAGACATTCTACTAACTATAAGTAACTTTTCAGCTACATGCCAATTAACTGTCATTAGAGTATTAGTAGACTGTCATCTTAATCTTAATCTGCTAACACTTTATTTTGTTGGTCCCCCAACAGACATTCAACTGACTATGAGTAACTTGGCGACTACAAGTAAATTTATTCTCCTAACCCAAAGCCTAACACCTAACCATAACCTACTAACAGTCTACTGACAGTCTACTATAATCTACTAATACTCTAATGAGAGTTAGTTGACATGTAGTTGAAAAGTTACTTAAAATTAGTAGAACGTCTAAAGTGACTATCGAAATAAAGTGTGACCCTATGATGTGTTATCTTACATTTGATTATTCATTGACTGTACCTGAATATAGTTAGATTTACCTGAAAAACAAAGCACTGCTTATTTCATCTTTGTTCTGTTGTATTTATCAATGCTAGTAATGTTTATTCTTTTAATAATCATTAATAAATGCACTTTTCAATGCTCTCTCCTACAATATCACCCCAATCATCCTAGAAAATAAAGCAATTCAAATCATCTGATGAATTTGTTTTCATATCACAATATATATCGCAGAAAAACAAAATAACACAATTTCAGTTTTTTTTTCCAATATCGTGCAGTCCTACACCATTGCCTATCAACATATCGACATTGACTATCAGCATTTATTTGAAAAGTTTTAAATACATCATACTCATAAACATTTGATGATAAATGCATTTGGGGGTTTAGTTACAAAATGGCTCAATGGTACTAAAAAAGTTTTTATTTATTTTTGATTTTTTGCTTCCAATTCTAGGGTGAAATCTAGCCGGGAAATCTTTTAGTGAGATTGAAAGAACGAGCAAGAAAATCCTGTTTTAAAATCATATTTTAAATATGGCTGCTTTAAATGATGGGTTTTTCTAACAAAGCAGCCTTTAACTCGTCATATCATACAAATAAACAACACAATTTGGCATATTATCAAATAAACAAATGGGGGCTAGAGAGCTTCATTAAGCGATATGTGGTTGAGGACAAAGTAATAGAGCATTCCCAATCCATTACCCCTCTACTTTTATTCATCCATCAGCAGAGTGTGTGAGAATAGAGAGAAAGAGAGAGAGAGGAAAACACAGGCCTGTGGGGCAATCCATAAATATCTCTGACTCATATCTGCTTATTTATGCTCTAAAGACTAACTGTACATCTCTCTCTCACACACACACACACACACACACACACAAACCATTAGCTAGTTTACTAAAACAAAAACATGTCACAAACACATGCCCTACTGTTCCACACATATACAGTTCACCTTCAACACCCCTTTTATGTTAATGAAGTCAGTTTTAAATTGTTTTGGTTAGTGTTGATACATATTTCTCTGGATATTTGATAAGAGCAAAATGAAATATCAACTCTATCTTCAGCCATACATTGATTTGGCTCAATCCTTTAAACAAATGCAGTAATTATGAATTCAAAGGCTGAGTTGTAAATACTCTGAGGTGTTTTTGTGACTCATGTGTCCAACACACTTAAAGGAATATTTAACGCAAGGATGAACACCCTCGCGTCATTCTATTCTTGCATGAGATTCTTTCATCCGGAGGACGCAAAAGGGGATGTTTTAAAAAATGTCCATGCTGCGCTTTTCCATATAATGAAAGCAGATGACCAGGGGATGTCAAGCTCTGAGAAAGACACCATAAAAGGGCTCCATACGACTTGTTCTCTATATTGCATGGAAAAGTATGGAAGCTTGTTTCCGCCACCGAATGAAAAATAAAAAAGGTATTTGCGACTTTTTATCTCACAATTCTGACGTTTTTTCTCACAATTGCGAGGTTACATCTTGCAATTCTGACCTTATTTCTCAGAATTGCAAGATAAAAAGTCAGAATTGTGTGATATAAAGTCGCAATTGCGAGATATAAAGTCAGAACTGCATGATATAAAGTTGCAATTGCGTTATATAAATTCGCAATTGTGTGTTATAAAGTCAGAATTGTGTGTTATAAAGTCAGAATTGTGAGATATAAATTCAGAATTGCGAGATATAAAGTCAGAATTGCATGATATAGTCACAATTCCGTGCAATAAAGTCGCAATTGCGTGTTATAAAGTCAAAATTGCGAGATATACTGTAAAGTCAGAATTGCAAGATATAAAGTCGCAAATTGCAATTGCGTGTTATAAAGTAAAAATTGCGAGATATAAACTATTCTTAGGGGGAAAAATGTTAGTCTTTCTTTCCCTTTAGAATTGGCCTGATAAGTCGCAATTGTGAGTTTATATCTCTCAATTCTGAGAAAAGATGTCAGAATTTCGACATATAAACTCGCAATTATGTGTTATAAAGTCAGAATTGCGAGATGTAAACTCATAATTGTGAGAAAAAAAGTCACACTTCTGTCATTTTGTCTCAGAATTGTGACTTTATATCATGCAATTCTGACTTTATAACATAGAAAAGAGCAGCATGAACATTAAAAAAAATTATTTTGTGTTCCACAGGAGAGAGAAAGAATAAATTAAACATTTTAGATGGAAAAAATTCCTTTACACTCAAAGCTACTGCGAGTTACATTGAGTTCACAGTAAAGTCAAAACTGATTCAGTGCATGAGGAAACTTTCAGGATGAATCAAACAAATCCTTGATGGAATTATTAAAAATAACCTGATTCACAGAACAATGTGAGGAGAGAAATATTGCCGAAATATGCGAGTAGATGGCTAATTTGATTCCGATTTGGTTCAACGTATTGTTTTGATTTATTCTATAATTGGGAAAAACAGCATGTCGTTTATCATATTCATGGATTTGAAATGAAGCATGTAAACACACACACACATACACAAGCAGGCAAATTTGTGCATGTGGCGAATAGCTGGCGTGACATGATTCAGTGTGACATCATGTCGTTTATCATCCCGGAAACATCACAATGTCCTCTGATCAAAGTAACAGAATATACGGCACATACCACCACATGAACTAAATCCATCTAGCAAAACATCAATACATCGACTGTCCTTACTGTATATCAGTCATTAAAAAAAAAAAAACATTTAATGCAGCTTACATAAACTAAATCTTAAGATATATAACATTTATACTTTCTTAATGCATACCATTTAAATAGAATTCATCCCTCTATCTAAATGAGGGGTTTCAGCCTAAGCTTTAATGTGTAAAAATGGTAGTAAAGCCTTGTGACAAGGCTAAAATTAGTTTTTTCTAAGTGACATTAAAAATGCGTTAAGACATCTCACTACATCCTCCACTTCCGTCTTTCTTTCTCTCTCTCTCTTGACTGTATACATCAGTCAGTGTACACCAGGAAAGCTGGAGGGAGCGCAGACCACATCATAAAGTTCTCCTCTACCTCCTACTGTACTGTGTGTGGGCTTGTGGAACAAGAGTGACAAACAACTGTGTCCCGGAACAGGATGTGCTTTTCTTCAGGAAAAAAAAAGCCAGCCAGCCAAAGAAACACAAATAGAAAAGATCCTGAATGCAAAAGCATTATAGAAATATGACGGCTTTTCAAAATGACCTTGCAGTGATCAACTTTGAATGCATGAAGACAGCCAGATGAATGCAGCATCTATTCCACCTCCTCTCTCTTATAGCCATACAATCCTGAACCTCGTCCTCTCGCTCAGTAACCCAGCAACCAACCCGCATCCTTTCACATTACGCAGAGAATCAGGTGTTCTTCTGCGCGCTGTTCCACCCCTGACCACCAAGGGGCAGTGTGTGGGGGAGGCACACGCGATACTAATAAGACCAAAGATCCCCCTCAAAACATCCTCATACTGCAATTCAAAACTCCATCTCACGCTCAATTCAGATTTCATTTATCATATGATGACCTCTGGAGCAAAGCAATTTCACCTGAAAATGTGGTAAATGATTGTACAGATGGGAACTAAAGCAGAAACGTTTGAGCTAGAGCATGAAAGGGATGGCTCACTCACAAATTCTGTCATTAGGGGCTTTCACACCGGAGAAACCTGTTCAAGTGGACGGAAAGCAGGGATTGCCATGGCCATTCAGTTTCTTTAAGAGCTACTGGTAAGATTTTGTACATTTTTAAACCCCTATATATGTGTGTGTATATACACTCACCTAAAGGATTAGGAACACCTGTTCAATTTCTCATTAAAGCAATTATCTAATCAACCAATCACATCGCAGTTGCTTCAATGTATTTAGGGGTGTGGACCTGTTCAAAACAATCTCCTGAACTCCAAACTGAATGTCACAATGGGAAAGAAAGGGGATTTATATGGTTGTTGGTGCCAGACTAGTCTGGCCGGTCTGAGGATTTCACAATCTGCTCAGTTACTGGGATTTCCACGCACAACCATTTCTAAGATATACAAAGAATGGTGTGAAAAGGGAAAAACATCCAGTATGCGCCAGTCCTGTGGGCCAAAATGCCTTGTTGATGCGAGAGGTCAGAGGAGAATGGGTCGACTGATTCAAGCTGATAGAAGAGCAACTTTGACTGAAATAACCACTCGTTACAACCGAGGTATGCAGCAAAGCGGCGGATGGGCTACAACAGCAGAAGACCCCACCTGGGACCACTCATCTCCACTACAAATAGGAAAAATAGGTTAGAATTGGCAAGAGCTCACCAAAATTGGACAGTTGAAGACTGGAAAAATGTTGCCTGGTCTGATGAGTCTCCATTTCTGTCTTTTCTGACCAGATCTCAACCCAATCGAGCATCTTTGGGATGTGGTGGAACGGGAGCTTCGTGCCCTGGATGTGCATCCCACAAATCAGTTACGACAACATGCAAATTGCAGTTGTAATTTTCAATTATAAGTTTCAGCAGCTTGGGTTTTTTTAAGTATTGAAGTTAATGAAATATTATGATTTAAGTAATAATACATATTGTAATAATAAAAATGTAATATTTTACAATATTTGACTATGAATTTGATGCCAGATGTCACAGCAGACTGAGTGCCAATAATCACCCAACTTGGATGAGGAAATACATTTAGTCTAGACTGCAAATTTGTACAGTTACAGTATCAATATCTAAGGTCCATTTGGCTGAGATTATTTAGCTGGTCTTTGAACCTTGGTCTATACAGTATTAGACAAATCCTAATATGTTGCCATTAATTCATGGACTGATTTACAGACTACAGTAAATGCTTCTAAAGTAACATATATGTCTTATATTATAATCTGAAGGTCAAAGAGATATGGGGATAATGTTTTTTCCAACATCTGTGTTGTTTTTCTTCTTTCTTTTATGGTTTACTTCGTCATCAACAGCATGTTTTTGTTCTCTGCAGTAATTGTCATCCACACCACATGCATTAATCTACTGGTGTCAAGATGGTGTTGTTGAAATCATAAAAAGCATACTAAGCCTTTGGTCTTCATGTACTTTGCTCTTTTGTTCTAAAAATATCAGATTTTCATGACAAGATTGCACACATCCCATATCAAGATCATCACATCTACTCCAGTGCAATATATATATATATATTAATCACTATTTATACTTTATTTTTTTTCACCATTCATGATATGGGAAATGTTAGACTACCTTAAAAGACCTCTATAGGGCAAACCTGATGTTAAATAACTTTTTCTTCAGGATCATATCTTAAAATACATAAATTCACACAGTGTCTCAAAAATACCACGTTTTTGTTGACATACACACCTCCACACCCTGGCCACCACATGGAAGTATGCACACATGTTCCCTAACCCATATCAAGATGTACACAAAGATTAATGCAAGGTACTGTCCTTATCATGCAGATACCTGGAAAGGCTTTCATTAAGAGCAACTGTCTCTGCTATTGGACCACTGGACAGATTACCTATGGAGCCTCGGTGATGACATGGTAATGGTAAAATAAAAAAATGTAAAAAAAAAATTGATGGGATGAAAAATTACGTTATATGTTAAATTGTTATAATGGTTTGGGATTGACAGTGTCTTTTTTACCAGGTGACAGAAATCCTCCACTAAAGCATGACACATTTCCCATGTTAAATGAGAAATCTAGATCTTTGTGAAAGCCTTCCCATGAAAACGTCGCGCCATGCCATTTGAATTGAAGCCGCTTGTGCCTTCAGGCATCATAAATAGCTCCTCAGTGTGTTACCATAGTGCATGTCCAATTCATCAATCTAGCTGAGAGCCAAAGTTTCCAGGTTAGTGAAACACACTCTTACCTCCCCTCTAAACCCACCATTCACAAATGAGACCTATTTAATTTGGTACTCTAAACAAATGCAGTCATATCAAGGGTTTACCTTCGACCCAATGTTCACATGCTATATTTGAAACAATGACATAGCAACCGGCCAGTTTAATGACT
>JAOTRC010000018.1:13591404-13601417 GCA_027497675.1 Cyprinella lutrensis
AAACCACGAATACATGTTATATTGCACCCCATAAACACAATCATGCAAAGAAAAAAAGCAGTCAACCCCCCCTTTAACATTTTGGTGATGTTATCCGACAGAAGATCTGCCCCGATTTTACTTGAATGTAAGCCATCTGCGCGGAAGAGCCTCTGTCGCTCCCAAAACAGATTCCAATTATTTACAAAGTGCAGTTTCTGCTCAGTTCACCATGACGATAACCATTAATTTAGCGCAAATAATCTACTGAACTTTTCATGCCCTTGTCGTACGTGGGAAGCGGTCCAGGCACTATAATCGATGTTTCAGGCCATGTGCTGCGTAAAGTATCGATAAGGCTCTTCTTCAGAACCTCTGTCTGTCGGAACCTAATGTCGTTAGATCCCGCGTGCAGCACAACAGCTCCAACACGCTTTTCACCGTTCAAAATCTCAGTTACGCGCACAGTGATATCGAGAACACGAACGCCAGGAAAGCAATGACTGTGCATCTTACTTTTGCCTAACGTATCGTGGACGTGTCGGACGGTGAACTCGCCGATGATCACAGCACTACGTTCCGTTTCACGAAGAGGGGTAAAAACGGTTCTGGGTGGAGATGTCGAAAACCGGGAGGGGCGAAAAGATTCTTGCCCTTGCTCGCGACTTCCGCGAAACCACTCAGGCTTCGTGGTGGTGTGTTGGAGCCGGAGTGAAAGAAACCATGGCTGATCGTGACCTGGGCGCTCGGGACCAATGCTGAGAAACGCACGAAGTAGACATGGTCAACGTCAGCGGGTTACTAATTTTAATTACTAATCCGTATCAGCACGTGATGTTTCAAGAGCTAAATGCTGGTCTCTCAGCTCAGCTTGTCTCTCTAGAAGGTCATGGATCTGCTTTTCTACAGACTCTAATTCAGACTGCACCGCGGGCAGAGCAGATGTTCTCATCTGCACCAAAAGGTAAATAATATACATCTGATATATTCGCCATTTTAACAGATGGACAGTAAGTTATCAATGATGCAACCAGTAATGCTATTAGTATTTATACTAATTTATGCCTCAAAATCAATAATATTATAATTACACATATATACTCATAACTATATAGCGTCAAACACCTGATGCAACAATTGTGACTGTTAGAGAGGAAAAGGGAACGACCACATCCAGAAACGCACAGGTGGAATGACATCTAGAAAAAGGCGCAAACGCACCCGTGTTGCTCTTTTGGGAAATAGGACCCATCATCAGTGCCAGAGCACACAGGGGAATGATTGCGGCATACTTCGGTACACTTCAGTATTTATACCTGCGCAGCAGGAGCGGAGTGTGTGATGCAAATCCCGTCCATGGCAATTCCATTTGTCTCGTTCAATAGTACTCGAAGAACATTGGCTCTCTGACGTGATCCCTATTCAGTCTGCCGACTACTTTTGACGTTATCGACTGAAAGGGAACCATCAGCCAGACACGTCGTTTTACAGAAGTGAGTAACACATTTCTTAAGGATTTGTCACACCGTAAGGGGAAGTAAAATACGGATAGTCTACATGTTAATCGTGTTTTTAAAGTTGTATTTTATTCATCTGCCTTTTACACTATTTCTGTATAGGCTAATAATAAAATATGTTTTTTCTTTACAACAATGTGACGAGTATGCGTGTTTCTCTCTCATTGTTTCCCAGTGTGATTTACACTCAGGTAGAATTCATGTAACTTATTTTCTGGCAAATACTGTCAATTATAATTATGTTTCTATATTTTTACAAAATGCATTGAATGGAGAACATTTGAGTGAGAAAAAAACATATTGTGTTCATTACCACCAAAATCTGTGCGGAAAAACTTTTACTTTTTTTCAAGTTTACTTTATTCCAGTTCTTACAAACTTCTCTCTAGTAATATGGCACATAGTCTTACAGCTGAAACAAGACAATCTGGGGCTCTTTCTTACATCCCCAAGGTCAGATAAATCCCAACACATTTTCACCTAGATATCATCATTTAGAGACTGTGTCTGTTCCCCGAATTAGGAACTACAAAAAACTTCCAAACCCATCTAAGGTTAAAAATAGTACTAAATAGTATCTTTAAAAAGACGTGCCGAGTGCAAACTCTTTAAGAGAGGAAAACTCAGTGTTGAAGCACCCCGGGAGAAACACACTCACAGAAAAACAAATCTCATCTCTCTGTGTGAGTTCAGTGTGTTTGGGACTCCCAAACTACAGGTTTACACTCACCTGGGGTCAGAGGTCCCTGCTTCATCACTGGGGTCAGAGGTCACTGCTTTATCACTGGGGTCATTGATCATTGATCTCGCACTCTTCACACCGCCTGGATCTGGAGATGAAGATCTCTCTCTGCTCTCCATAATGAGAAACTGACTTCAGATCTGCACATGGAGAGAACAGATCATACAGAACAAGATTATTTCAGTACAGTATCAAGCCCAAACACTACACACACAATGAGACTCTGGAGATGTAGAAATACACATGTTTGTCATCATCTTCTCACTGGACAAAAGTGTCAGTTCCAGTTCTTGATGATTATTTGCTGATCTGTGTTTGATCCCGTTGTAATATACTTTATACTAAACACACAGCTGAGAGTCAGCCAGTGTAAAAAACCTCACAGTTCGAGCGCTATACACACTCTATACACTATCTGAACCCTGTACAGGATTTTGTGCAGGCTGAGGCAACACACCCAGAGGTTTCTGTGATACACTTTTATAATGATGGGCATTGTACTCTGAGTGAAAAGGGGCAATTTCTTCCCTTTTAGCACTAACTGAGCTGGGGAAGGAAGGCATTTGGCAGGGACATGGGATTTTTTGGAAAGATAAAAGGTAAAAGACTCTGGAGGATGATCCACACACATTTGTTTTGCTCCCGACCCCCACATAGTTTGTCATAATCTTCTCACTAGAGCTGATCGTCTGTGAATCTGGCTCACAGAAGACCAAAATGTTCAGTATTTATGTAACCCACCCAATTAATTGAGGCTGTGTTGTGTTGCTATGTATTTTCATGTAATTTTTTTGTTGTTGTTTTGTTTATATACATATTTTTTCCTTGCCTAATGCATGAAATGTTCAGATATATGTTTAAGTATTATTTTATTTTAATTACTATTTTGTTTTCGCGGAGTGGTGAAAATAATTCATTGCGCCGATGGGTGCTGCTGACGTCACATGCGCGCCAGATCATTGAAGAGAGAGAGACATGAGCCACATGTGTGAGCTCTCGTTAATCAAATCCATCGTCATTAATATTGCTCTAAATCGATGTCTGAGCTGTTTCATTGTATTAGGTAAGTCACAATTGTCTCATGCTTTCATAAATAATGTTCAAGTTTGTGTTTGTTCAAATAAGAAAATGTCGATTGTGATTAAGTATGTAGTGTGCAATAGAACACATGTAAAGCGCTTATGCTGCAGTTAAAAACTGGTTGCACATTTATGTAATGGGAATAATGTACGGTTATGTTGAATGTTAAATGCATTTTGTGATGGATGCTGACGTCACATGCGCGCCAGATCATTGAAGAGAGAGACGTGAGCCACATGTGTGAGCTCTTAATCAAATCCATCGTCATTAATATTGTTCTAAATCGATATTTGAGCTGTTTCATTGTATTAGCTGGGACTGTTTCAACGCTCTGGGATCGTGTTTGAGATGCGCCGTGAGGGAGAACGCGCTGGATTTCCACAGGAGGAATTGCGTCATCAGTGACTCTTCACTCAAGGAATCATTCACGGTCGGCTTTCATCTCTGCACGGAGTTTAGTATAACCTGGTAATACCAGACTCTGCTACTTCACATTTGCTTCGTAGACGGGGCGAAATGAAATTAGTGGAAGTGGGAACGAAAGTCTGACGAAGTCAGGCTAAGTTTAGTAGGCATTCACATGCAAACAAACTGAGCCGAGTCATCTTCACTTTCACGCGAACTGAGTCATCTCCACTTTTCACATGAACTGAGTCACATTCGAACAAACTGAACTGAGTCACATTCGAACAAACTGAACTGAGTCACATTCGAATGAATTGAACTGAGTCACATTCAAATGAATCGGACTGAGCCACATTCACAGAAACTGAGTCATTTGCATAGCACCTATACTGCTGTGAACACGAACTGATTTTTTCCCCTTTCTTATTATATTTTATTTTCCTTTGATTGTCATTGATTTTATTTTCAAATGGTGATTAGTCAAAGGGGATTCTTATGTGATGTGTGAAAAGTGATTCGTGCGCATTGAAAGAATGACATTCTAGTAAACAGTTACTGTCCAGTGATCTGATTGGTCTATCTGTTAATTCATTTCATTATCATTTATTAATTCATTCCATTTTATATTGAAGTTTATTCATTGGTTTACTTAATATCATTTTCATTTATTTAATTTTCCAGTTAGTACTACAGACATCACCAGATTTAAACAAGTGCAGACACACATTTAATTTATTTTTCTATTGCAAGGTGTGAGACCCCGAACCCAGGACTCCAGATACCATTATAAACTGCGAATTATAGGTATTTGGTGAGCTCAGACCCAAGTAGATATTTTTCCTCCTTTTCTTTTTGCGGTGTTAAATCCCGCTAGTGGGTTGCATTTACTTTAAATGTTTACATGTCTACCTTTGTATATTTCACATTGTAAAGAATACATCAATTAATCTCAGCTAAAAGCAGAATTCATATATCTTGATATTATTATAATCCTGAAGATGAACTAGTTCAATTTGCGTCGCAACACCATAAAGTATATGCTAATACTCGAGAAGATCGAGTTTAATATGATATCGACGCGAAAATATTATACAATAATATGTACATTATATGAGAAGGAGATAAATGATCTTACCGTGATGTGATATTTATGTCTGTTTCAAGACTTCCGAGTATGATCTTTACTTTCGGTTACTTTCTGTGAACGCGCATGCGCAGAGGGCTCAGGTATCGACGATAAACAACGCCCATATCTTCTTCTTATTTAGTTTTCTGCCGGGTTTGTAAAGAATTTGTAAATTAAGCTAAAAGCAGAATCCATAGGGCTCGATATCATTACAATTCCTGATAAATTTGTTCACGTTTACATGTTTCACAACTCAAATATTTGAAGTTCGAGTTTAATATGATATGACATGATATAAGAAGCAGAGAAATGATCTCACCGTGTTTGTTTCAAGATTTCTGAAGGTGAATTTACATTTCCTAATGATCTTTACTTTCGGTTTCTGCACTAACGTGTTTCCTCCGAATGCGCATGCGCAGAGGCCTTCATTTAGTGGTCTCGCGGGTTTAATTCTGTGTTGACGGATGTTTAGCGCCTCCTACTGTATACATAGAGTGTGACATCATGACTTCCTCAAGTTCAGAAATGCTGAATCTTTTTCCCAACCTTTTTTCGTCTGTGACCCCCTTTTCCCCAAGAAAATATTTTAGGGCCCCCCTTAACATTTAATGATATTATCGTTCTTGTAAGCTTGCAGCAAGGATAACAAAATATGTTTTTTTTTCAAACAAACGATATGTTTATGCACAAATAATAGCCTATAATATTGAAAATACAGTGACTAAAACATCAGTAGGCCCTAAACAACGTAAGCCTAGGAGAAGCCTATTAATTGGCCTTATTTGAAATGAAAAAATAAAAATATTCACACTGGTGTTTAGGTTAAAAAAAAAGAATATCTGCTATTAAATGACTGTTATCTGGGGCCTCAATACTTGCATGTTATCTGTGAGGCTTTATCAATGTGAGGCTTTATTTTTACGCTTTTGGCGCTTCCTGTTTTTGGTCGAAGTCCACAGTTAGTCAATTATCGAGTTTGCGTACACGCGATCCTCAGTTATCTAGTTACCAATGATCGCGCACGTGAACTCGACAATCGACTACTGTGGACTTCGACCCAAAACAGGAAGAAAATGAAGTCGGACAAAAACTACGATAAAACCATAGACAGTAAAACCTGTTGGAAAGCATCTTTTGCAGCGATTTTTGTGTGGGCATATCAGTGAACACCCCAGACCACTCTTAACTTTTCTATTTCATCAGGGACGATCTTAAAATAGAGCTTTAATTGTAAAAAACCGAACTTGTCCTTTAATTCAAAGGGAAAACAAGAGTATAATTCAATCCTTACTGACAGACACTGTGTTCTTATTTCAGCAAAAACTCCATTTTATTTAGAAAACAAGACTTTAGTACATCTCTTACTTCAGGACTGTGCTGGAAAACAAACATACTAAAGGAAGAACATCTGTTTCTGCAGTGTGTGACACACACACACACCTGAACCGGCCGTCTGTCAGCATAAAACACACACAAACACACCTTAACCGGCCTTTCCTCAACATTACACACACACACATACACACACACACACCTGAACTGGCCGTCCGTCAACATTTATCTGCTCATTTCCTTTATTAAAGGTCAGCGGCCGTGTCACTGCGCTTGAAGCCTGGAAAAACATTTTCTAGTGTTTGATTCTGCAATAAAATGTTAAAAAATAAAAAAAATAAATAATCAAAATGATACACACACACACACAAAAGTCCCATTCAGGTCATTGTGTTGGCAAACATCATGAGGACTTCACCGAAGTGAGGAAAGGAGATCCAGACAATGTGAAGCGGTGTGAGAGAACTGGACACACACACACACACACACACACACACCGCCAGCTTCAGTCAGAGCGGGGGATGTCCTGAGTGTGTCCCTGTGGATGGTGACGTGTGTATCGTGCGTTCCCAGATCTGAGCCCGCGCAGCCTGAGAATCAGTGAAGAGTCGTCATCATCATCATCATCGTCACCATCATCGCTCGTCTCTACGGCCGGTGAAACCTGCACACACACAGCAGCGTCACACACACCTCTTTATTATTTGTATGAAATCAATATCATTTTTGCTCTGTGAATATCTAAAACTGTGTGTGTGCGAGAGAGAGAGTGTGTCGGGTGTGTGTGTGTGTTCACCTGGTCAGATGCCGGCTGGACTCGTGGACCTCCATCTCATTGCTCTTAAAATCATTCAGCTCTTTCCTGATGGCGGCCTGCAGCACAACACACACACACACACACACACACACACACACACACGTTAATAATGCTAGTAACAGTTTGCTGAATTTTGATGCATTTTTAGGTGTTTTGATGGCCAAAAAAATTGACAACAGTAGCTTTAAAAGCATGAAGTAGCCTATTTGATCAGATTCTTAAACATGAGAATCAGTTCCAGTTTCAGCGACTTTTCTTTCCTAAATTAATCAATGTTTTTTTGGACTAATCTGTTAATTTAATTAATGGTTCAATTGCTCACTCAAAAAGACAGTCACGTGTCGCCACCCTCTGGCTTAATGATGCAAGTGGCGCAAACACAGGCAAGCGGAGTTTTACACACGGTGACAAGTCAAACACATTCGAAAAACATTATATATTTATACAATAATAATGGCGATATATTTAATAGGGTGCTTGTGTTGTTAAATTGAGCTTTTAATTTCCACTGTCTTTAATCAAATTATTTCTGTCAGTCATTTAAAACGTCTTTTGAAAAACAGCCGTAAATTCGAGCTACTTGCATCTTATCTTACGCTTAACTGAAGTGAAGTGAAGGGATTCGCGCTCGGCTCGTGCTTCTGTGAACAGAAATACTGCATTCTTTGATTGGTTTCACGAACATGGCATTGACGAGCAGGTGAGTGCTGAAGCAGATCAGATGAGAAGGCCAGTTATCGTCGAGATGGGAAAATCATTGCAGCAACAAATTAGAGTTGATATTACGGGTACGACCCGAACTGGGTGTTTTTTTTATTCACGATTACTAGTAATATTTTTATTACGCCGTATACCTGCGTATGCCCTGCACTACACCACTGGTTGAGACCATAGTCAACTTGGGACCATTAAAACTGGTTTAATAAAATATGTTGTTGTTTTATCAGGGGTAAATATCCGGGATAATCTGGTAAATTATTTATTTTTTGTTGATTTGTGTTGTCTTACAGGGGTCTGGACTCTCTGAGTGGGAAAAGTAAATCTCCAGGTCCGTCCCCATCTCTGCCTCTAGACTCCATTGTTCTGTCCTTGCAGGATCTCATCTTCTATTTCCGCCCTCCCGACGAGGACCTGGAACACGAAGAGAAGCAGACCAAACTGCGCTCGTTGAGGAACCGTCAGAATCTATTTCAAGAGGAGGTTAGACATGCTCGCAAAAATGCACACAAATACAGATTTATACTAATGAAAATATATTTTATAAACATCCAAACATAATTGTCAATGTTGATTAGGGCATGATCACTCTGGTATTGGACTGTGTTGATCGGCTGAATTTCTACAACACTTCGGCCCACTTCTCAGAGTTTGCTGGGGAAGATGCAGCTGAGTCCTGGAAAGAGATCGTCAACCTATTTTATGAGCTGCTGGGTATGGCTGTTTACCCATAACAGAATCAGACCAATCTAAACCACACCGGGGCACTTAATGATGTACTGTTTTCAGTGAAAATATCATTTTTTCTTTTATAGCATCTCTGATCAGAGGAAACCGGGCAAACTGTGCTTTGTTCTGTGATAATCTTGACTGGCTTGTCAGCAAACTGGATCGTTTAGAGGCATCCTCAGGTAGAAAGCCATCATTTATAATAATTAGGGCTGTCAAAACGATTAATCGCGATTAATCGCATCCAAAATAAAAGTTTGTGTTTACGTAATATATGTGGGGGCACTGTGTATAATTATTTTGTATACATACACACACATGCATGTATATTTAAGAAAAAAATATTATTTATATGTAAAATATTTATATATAATATTAATTATATATAAATCTATATTCAGTATATACATGAAAATATTTCTTAAATATATACAAGCATGTGTGTGTATTTATATATATATAAAATAATTATAAACAGTACACCGATATATATTATGTAAACATAAACTTTAATTTTGGAGGCGATTAATCGCGATTAATCGTTTGACAGCCCTAGATCCAACTCGGCCCAATGGATCTCATGTACTGCAATGAGGTGCTCTCCACCCAATAATGAAAATTCTGTCATCATTTACTCACCCTCAGGTTGTTGTAAACCTGTAGTTTCTTTCTTCTGCTGAACACAAGGGAAGATATTTTGAAGAACGATTGGAACCAAGCAGTTATTTGGCAGCATTGACGACATAGTAGGAAAATAAAAATACTATTTGTTTGTTTCCAATCGTTCTTCAAAATAAATTTCTTCGTGTTCAGCAGAATAAACAAAATTATAGAGGTTTGCAACAACTTGAGGGTGACGTTAATAAAATGAAGACAGAATTTTCCCTTTTGTATCCCTTTAAAAACAAACTCGAGAAGCTGGTTAATGTTAAACTATGTAATCTGGTAATATCTCTCACCTGAAGACTGGACATATACGACATCCGAAGAAAATGTTACACAGTTGTCCTTCATTCGCGTTCGGGATCACTTTCAGCCTTGACTGATGAATCTTCAGCGCGTCTCGTCTCTCTCTCTCTCGCTCTCTTCTGCGCATCCACAGTGCGCAGAGTCATTTTTCTTAAAGGGGCCGCATATTCTTAAAGTCCCCCTGTAGTCATTAATTGTATCCTTTAAAACTCGTATTTGGTCACCAAAATGACATATTTCAGAGATTTTATTTCCTTGAAAAAAAATCATGCACGCCTTAAAATAGATTGAATGTAACTCCACCTTGTCTCATTTAGTACATGGTTCTATCTATGAATATGAAAATTAGCCCCACCTCCACTCACTCACACCAGCCCATTGTAGGGATGGTGAGATTGACTGATTCAAATCAGTGCATTGACATAAAAGTTAACAATATAATGTATTATTTTACATTTAGTTATTAGTAGAAGCCCTGTTCTTTTATTATTGAGAAAGTGGCCATTAAATGAGAGCTCCGGCAAACAATGAACCTTTGGTCTAATAAATCATCGGTACCTAGTCAATCGTTGTCTGAGATTTGTTTTCATGATAATCGAA
>JAOTRC010000018.1:14112194-14122445 GCA_027497675.1 Cyprinella lutrensis
AGCATTTTCTTCCCATAGAAAACCGTTATGAGAAAACGCTTAACGTGGCTTACTGTACTAAGACAGTGATATTAAAAGACCAAATTCGCTACACCATATTAATAAACCATTAGTACAGTAAGCCACGTTAAGCGTTTTCTCATAACGGCCCCGGTCGCTGCTAATGGCGAGAACGAAGCGCAAAAATGCCGAGACGAAACAGTGGAGGGGTCAGGGAGGGTCAGCACTCCTACAGTACACACACACTGTTTGATAATGTCAGTTTGAGTGGATGTATATGAGACGGGCGAGGCTGGGCTGTTTAAGTGTCATCAGAAAGAGCTTGACTTGAGAGTGTGTGCGCGCGCGCGTGTGTGTGTGTTTCCGCATCCTTTTTCTATTTCATTCAGATCACAGTTTGTCCTGGCGCTGTCAAAACTCTTGTTACCATGGAAACTGTTGGAGCGTACTAATAATATTTTCCCTCAGCGAGACAGGAAGCAGCCAGAGACTTGCCCAAATAAGGCATCTTCCTGTTTCCTGGCTGAATGCTAGGTCAAATCAGACTTTCACAGGATTTTTTGGAGCAAAACCAAACAAAATAAACCTTTTTTGTATGTGTATTTGCCTCTCGTTTAATTTAATGATCTGAATCCACTGTTACGTTGCTAAATCCATGTGCACAAGCAAATGTAAGTAGGTCTACTTGGTTGCATAATAATCTGTTATTCAGCATGTATGCAATTATGATGCTCATAACACAATTTTACCTCAATGATCCCTAATTTAGTGTTGCAATAATGCTATCAAACCATTCTTTATAGGTGAAACAATTAACCGGCTCAGTATCAATAACAATGACGCATTGTTACATTTATGGTCACTCTTGTCATTTTGCTGCAGACTAATTACATAATGGCTTGAAATGACTGATTTAATATCTGAGATGATTTTGTTTAGTGGGGATGGTGATGCAATAGGGAAATTTGATTTGCTGAGGAGAGAATCTCTAAGGTTTTGCTTCTTAACTCTATTAAGACCAAAGTGGGAAAATTAACTACACCCGTAATCTAACTAACTCTGTGACCGACTGGATTCATTTGTTTTTTAAACGCATCGTTAAAGCGATCGTGCAGTTGAAAAGTAAAATTGTTTTTTCCGCAAAGTCTGGGATAAATAAAATGTGATTTTATCAAACTGTCTCAAATAAACAGAAGAGGACCGAAATTATTTTGTAAAGAACTAAAGAGACTCACTGTTTAATGTATTTAGCATCTTCGATCATACGTACATGATGGAATGGTTTCATGACAAGCTTTATGGAAAAAAAAATAACACAATGACCAGACAATGACATTATACACATAAAAAACCCCTCTAAGATTTAGATTATGATACAAAACTAATAGAAAAAACAAAGATAACTGCTTGATTGACAATAAAGCAAAGATGTACATGACATTATAACTGAGCAGAGTCAAAAACAATAAGGTACAACAAACAAATGAGAACCAATGGAACACAAGAGGACAGAAAAACTAAAAAAAAGAAAAAGAACAGATAATATTTACATGGTATTTTCTGAAATTAATATGAAATGACCAGTTAAAGGAATGTAAAAACACATGACTTGAGATATCAATGTTTATGGAATGAATGAAAACACATGCACACTTACACACACAATGTACTTTAAACATCAAAAATGAAAGAAAGAAAAAAACACCAAAGGAAAATGTGAGGAGCATGCAACCCAACAGACAGATTGAGGAACATCATCATTCCATAGAGATGATGAAGAATGTGTTTTTATCAAATTTTGAATTGAATTGGCTAAGCCAGGATGTAGAGAACAGGAATACCTTATCCATCCCAACAACAAAATAGTAAAGAAGGAATTCTGCATTCTCTTCACGACAGATGCGTTCTCAATTCAACCCTGAACAGCACTCAACTCTGATAGAGACATGTGCGATTTTGAGCTTGATGGCCTCACTTTTCATGTTACGCAACAGGAACACACAGCCTACCTAGTTAACCAACCAACAAAACGTCCATTTAATCTCACCTGAGATTGTAACCTCATTCATCTCGATTCAACCGTTTACCCAGACTGCGATGGATTCATACACGTTGAAAGGGTGCGTCACTGTTTTAGATGTGTTTTGACATTGATTAAAAATGTATTTGTCGCCATAGCATCAAATGCGCATGTGTTCCATATTCTTCCCCAGAGAAACTGAGGGTTCATGGAAAAAAGAGACGAAGATGGGGATATGCCTACGGATACAGAGGCCACACACACAGTATAGATCCTCCACTCGTGTGCCTCATTTCTGAAAGTGGGTCATGCGTTGAATGCAATTCACACAGGCTTGAGCGGTAAAGCCAATTAATAATAAATCAGTAGTAATGATCAGTGTTCAAATCATTCAAGCGGAAGCAGTAAGGTCATTTAAAAGTGTAGCATAAGCAATCAGAGACGTTTATAATTGGTAATCTTTGGATTTTCAGGAGAACGGATTGCTAGCGGAGAACTGCTGTAATTACACACATTAGCAATGTATTTGCATACGCCGCAAACTAATTGACTAACCAAACCACAAAGCAGCGATAACAACATTCGGAGTCTCATATAAATTCATAAGCTGTATAAAGAAGTGTCTGCTTCTTCTGAGAACATTCAGTTCTTTTGCATTTGTATCATATTCATGTAAATGTTTTTTCTCCTTCCTTCATTCACAAAACTCCACTGGGGGGTTTTCAAAGCCTGACCCACTTGTGCGGGAGATGGTTGTAAAAGACGCCGAGATGCGTCTCTGCTTTGGGCTGTCCCAAATTCTCATTCTGCAACAGCAATGAGCTGAGAGAAAAGCCATCTGACAGAATCAAACCGCAGAGAGATCATCCGACTTTCGAGAGCTCAGGCTGCGGTACAAGATAAGTGCAAAGTAGGAAGAGAATCTGAGAGTGTTTCCTAACGGGTGGAGGGAGAACATAACGTACCCAGAGCCGCTGTCTCTCTGCCGGCACGTCGACTCAATCACTAAATCATTAAAAGTCAGACTCTTAGAGGAAGTTTAGCCAATCCTAATGCAATCTGGAACAATGTCGAGTATGAAAAGTTGAACGTATCTGTACTTGATCTTAAAGGTGCAGCCAATGATTTGCAATGTCATGCACTTCAGGAAAGAACTAAGAACATGCTGCGCATTTAATGTAAATAACGCGTTTCTCTATGAGCCCACACCCTCAAAACCTTATTTAAAGGGATACTAAGACACGAAACGAACAGTTTGTGTGAGAAAATGAACAGTATTTATATCGTTTACCCTTCACTGTGAAGATCTAAACATATTTAGATATACAGGAAATCGCAATGGAAGACGATTTCGATATATATCAACAGTCAACGTTGAATTTTTTTCCCCAACCGCGCGAGAGATCACTTTCGGCGCTTGCGCAGACCGAAGCGCCCTTGCCCTCGGATCACTTGGACGTGGCTGTGGTTAAAAGAGGTAAAAACGATTATAAATACTGTTCGTTTTCTCACACAAACCGCTCGTTTGGTGTCTTGGGCCATCAATGTATCCATTAAATCATGTTTAATTTGGACTTCTCTGTGCATGCTCTGTGAGGTGGTGACCATAGACCTCCATTATATGACAGTTTGACCTAAAAATATCAAAATTGAAACTACTGCGGAAACAAAGACAGCAACATCTCGGATGCCCTGAGGTAAGCTAAAACGTACCAAAAATTCATTTCAAAGTGAACTATCTCTTTAAGGTCAGAGTAAAGCTCCAGTTTTATACAGTTTGTGATTAATCAATATCAGCATGTGAATTGACTGGCTCTGAAGTGACCCAAAAGCTCAACATACTGTAGTGAACATTTCTATGCTGTAGTGCATCTTATGGAGAGCGAAGAAGGAGGAGTAGACGGACACTCAGAAAGAATGGAAGACAGAGAGACTCTGAAGAGAGAGACAGTCAGAGTAATCACTCGTGTTTAAGGCTCATGTAATAACCTGAGAGATACTCTGCACTGGGAAGAAGAAATTTCTACTGCATTAAACCTCCTTGCATTAGTCTATGCAGGATTGGAGACACTTTGATCTGGTCACGTGCACAAACTCTTCCCACACACACACACACAGGCCTCTGAAACCCAATGGTAATGTGTTTCTTGGTGAAAAAAATGAACTGGTGAGTTGCATGTTCCTTCAACAGCATGTATTATGCAATTTCTCTTTCTCCACCATACAGTCCCAATCAGGGTCCAAAACTCGCACTCGCCAAGCACCAAATGTGAGTAAAATTGGTTTTGGTCAGTAAATAAAACATTATTCGACAATTGACAGGTAATATTATTAGAAACCGCAGTATTTTACATGATTTGAAACAAATTGTAGAGACTAGTCCTATTCTCACTAATGTAAGCGATCCGAGCGATTCAATCAATTAAAAACTTGTACTTGAGTGAAAAATGCAGGAAACATTTTTTTTTCTGCAGAACTTCATGTGGTGACACTTATCAGAGAAATTTCTCACATTAAAAAGAAAATATTAAATTAAAAATAAGATCACAAGTTTATTTTTTACAGGTGAGATAGAAAGTCATCTCGACAGAACTTGTGCTACTTGTCAAACTGCGAAGGGAAAAAATGCTAAAAACCTAAATAAAATATATATTTTTTAATAGAAATCATGAAAAATAAAGCTTTGTGGCAGGTAAGAAATATTGGTATTAGGGGGAAATTGCTAAAAACCTCAAATTAAATAGATTTTTAAAATAGAAATCTTGAAAAATAAAGCTTTGTCGCAGGTAAGAAATATTGGTATTAGGGGGAAATTGCTAAACACCTCAAATTAAATAGATTTTTAAAATAGAAATCTTGAAAAATAAAGCTTTGTGGCAGGTAAGAAATATTGGTATTAGGGGGAAATTGCTAAAAACCTCAAATTAAATATATATTTTTAAATAGAAATCATTAAAAATAAAACTTTGTGGCAGGTAAGAAATATTGGTATCAGGGGGAAATTGCTAAAAACCTCAAACTAAATATATTTTGAAGTAGAAATCATGAAAAATAGAGCTTCGTGGCAGGTAAGAAATATTTAATCGCTCGCATCAGTGAAAATATGACTATAGTCCATACAATTTGTTTCAAATCATGTAATATACAACGGTGTTGGTGGTATTAATGGTCAATTTTCTCAAATACTCGCCATTGGCAGACAATGGCAAAAGCTAATTTTGGATCCTGGACTTGATGATTGCTGCTCTACTACAAGCAGAATTCATTCTCCATGGATGATTCTAGTGGCCTTTCACACTCAAAGTCCAATAAAGACAGAAATAGCACATAAAATCTCCAAAAGTGTTGGCCCAGATTAAGGATTGACTGGATCTTAGCGCCACTTTGAAGTTAAGCTGTGCTGTCAAATGAGGGCCTTGTCCATTTCCTGAGAACATAGAAGGAGCGTGTTATATAGTGTCCGGGATGGTGGCGGATGGCAAAAGGATGTTCTGTCTAAGTGGAGAAGAATCTGTGGCTGGTTGCATAAACTGCTTAGACTACCAGTTAGTCATCTCATTTTTTTCTTCAAGACTGGTGAGTCAGTTACATAAAAAGGTAAATTGGTTTATTTTAAAATCGAAAAGTAATACTTGTTAGCCATCATAAACTGCTATGGTTACAGTTAGCGGCTATGTTTATGTGGCCCCTGAACACTCAAATCACGCCATAAACACTTTATAAAGGACACGATTTAACACAGTAGAATTGGTTTTAGATGATAGATGATATCAAATCCGCCAAATGGAAAGCAGATCTGAGGATCATGTTTATGTGCTAATGTAAAAATGTGTGTGTGTTATGGTGATTGAAGAGGGAATATCGTCTTACCTTGCGTTTCTTCAAGCTCCCAGGGCTGGTGGGAGACGGACTTGGCGACTTTGCAGAATGGGGTGTGGACAGCTGACTGGCTGGGGTCCCATTCACTACAAGGGGAAAGAGGAAAATGCTTGAGTTCACGAAAAAAAAAGTTTGTGAATGAAGCTCAGCAAATATTCCAAGCGCCCCAGGAGGCTGCCAGCGCTCTTATATTCAAAAAGTGAGATCTTAAAAAGCCTGTCTGAAAATAAAGAAGAGAAATCACCCACACAGCTGCTCCTGCTTCCCACATTCGCATCCCTAAACAAATCATCTTTGGATAGAGTGCCACACACCCAGTGGCACAAATCCTTACACATCTTCCAAGGCGCATCAGTCATGCTATGAGACGAGTGCACTACAGGCCACTGAGAAGATCCAAACTCTCAGTCAACAACACCAAGCTGCTTCATATTCACAGGCCACTGCCTCTATTCGCTCATACAGATTGGGAAGCATCCCTTGCCAGTTTAACAATCTTGTTACAATGTCACCAGGACATAAACATCCTTTGTCAAAATGGGTAGCAAAATTAAATATGTATGTTACATATTCTTTCTTATTCACTTTTAAATTTGAATAAAAGCAGCAGCTATGAGCAATGAATGAATGGAAAAGGTCAAAGTGAAGGTATAACAGAAATAAACCAATGCATTTTCATGCAATGAATTTTTAAATACATAAAAATGCTAAAATATTAATCATGAACTAGGCCAAACTAATTATGTCAGGGGCTACTGTCAAAAATGTGTAATTTAGTATATAAATCACACACATGTTACTTGCTGTTCAAATGCTTGAAATGACATAACATTAAAAATTCTCATTCATTTACAGTCCAGTGATAAATTGTAGATTTCCAAACTATTTTATTATGGGAATAGACTATGTCAAGTTAAAACGTTTAAATAAAATGTGCATCAACACTACTCTCGGCCGCCCCTATAGACTAATGCAATCAGAAATCAATAACACACTGATTTACATGTTTACATTTCAAATAAGAATGATTCTGACTCTGGCATCAAACCCAGCTGAATAAACATCACTTTCAATCTCCGTCATGAAAAGTAAAAGCCAGTTTCCGTGAAAGAGCACTGAATCCGCCTCTCCTACCTTCGTATTGCAGCATCTTGAGACACAGTGCTATTCCAGGCGGCAGAAAGCAACAGCACTCGCTGAGCGCGGATTCCAATGAATGGAGCAGCGGCGAGCAGAGCGGAGTACAGCGCGTGAGCCGCTGAGTGCTCATTGGCTCGCGGCCTGCTTGCGTGGCTGTGACGCGCGCCTGAGCCAGTGCAGTACGGTAAGTGGGAGGCGCGCGGGCTGAGGTAATGGTGGAAACGCGCCGAATCTTCTCACCGACGACAAGACCTTTAATGGCACTCGACCCACCACGGCCAGATTCAAACATAAACACTGCCGTATTTTAACACGAAATAGTAATTTCGTAGGTCTCGCTCATGATGTGTAGTGAAAACAATGTCGAATGACCAAGCAATGTACCTACTTAAAATGTGGTGTTATTTAATTGGTTAATAGTATTAGCAATTCTTTTTTGTATTATTTGTTTTCAGGCATCTATATGATTATTTAGCTATTGATTAATTTATTTCGTTTTTGAATAACACAAGGTAGCAAGTGAACATTAAGATGTTTTTAAAAAGCCTATAAAAAGTGCTTCTTTATAAAAGCACTTTGTCAACATGACCCTTTGTGATCTATGTGGTGTTTACAGGAACGACACAAAGATCAATTATAGCTTGTTAGATGTCAATACTTTCAGCGTTCAGGCTATTATTATTATTGAAAGTGGTTAGTTTCTGCCAAAACAAAAACACTGAACTGAGTTTTTAATTTTTGAATGGACAAAGTTCTCTTTAAAATCCATGAATTGAATGTGTTTTACAGATTTTGCTGTACTTATAAGGTTAACATTTTGGCAATTTTCCTTATTAATATGGTGAAATATGTCCAAATTAAACTTGTGAAGACATTTGAAGAGGTATGTCACTATTTAAAAGGCTCAAAAACATTCAAATCATATTTTTACTTTGAATATCAAGAGATTATTTGTATGAAAGCCAAGCTTCCACCTTAATATAAAAAGCACTTCTTCTGTCTTCATCACTAATTTGTAAAACTAATGTGTGTGTGTGTGTGTGTGTTTTTATCCCGGTGGGGACTTAAACCTGAATCCACACAGACTAGTGTCACTGTGGGGACCTAAATTGAGGTCCCCATGGGCAAACACGCTTATAAATCAAACAATTTTTATTTTTTTTTTGAAATGTAAAAATGCAGATGAGATGGGTAGGTTTAGGGGTAGGGGCAGTGTAAGGGGACACAATATACAGATTGTACAGTAAACCATTACGTCTATGGAGAGTCCTCACAAAGATAGTAAACCAGACGTGTGTGTGTGTGTGTGTGTCAGACTGGGTGGAAGAAGTACACTCATTAGCACAATCTGTGGTGCTTCATTAATTTGATGCGAATTAATGATGCATCACTGTTTTATTTTCGGGTTAGTTCTCCAACACGCTCTCAAAGTTCCCTGTCAGAAATGGAAACAAGCTGTCCCACCGCCTGAGACAAGGGTTTCCAAATAACCTTAAACCCCTTTTGGGTTAAGAACGTCTAAAACAAGGAATATTCAAAACTGGATTGGGGACCAAGTATCAGATTTTAGAATAACTTGTTCGAATAAATGTTCCTCATTTGATCACACCATTATGAATGTATTCATTGTGAGCGGAAGGTTTGACAGCTCAAATGTACATCCGTTTTCATGACTGAAAGTAATCAAATATCCTGTTCATAACCTGAGGTGGAATCTATTCCCCCATAAATACACAAACATAAACGACGGACCTATAGAGGATGTTACAGCATTGCAGGAGACTGCTGGGAGAATGCCCATAGTTTATGTATGGGATATGAGTCCAGCAGAGTTTATAATACAAATATAAATTTAGACACTGAAAAGAGAAAAATGACTCTGAGTTTGCTCTTGTGTAACATGCTCAGCTGTGGGAGGATGGATCCAGTGATGTGACCTCTCTCTCTCACTCTCTCTCTCTCTCTCTCTCTCTGCTGTTTACTTCTCTCTTTTTCACACCAGGTGCAGTTTGATCCGCTGTTTGCACCTGACCCTTTGTCCATAATTCAAAGCGAGGATATGATCCAAAAGGGACCGTAAAAGAGTGTCCTCCCCTGACCTGATCTAACACTCCCATACAGCTCAACAGAAATAACTTCTGTCTGAATATGAATGACTTATGATTTGTTACAAAAGACATGATTATGTTTTAGGGGTTTTAATTGGTTAAAACTTTTTTTTTAAAATTCATCGCACAAATATGAGCAGAGAAAAGCCTGAAGGGCAGTTCAAAAGACATTACATTATTGGCGCAGATGAGTACATCTTTGAATGGACATTATAAAAAAGTGGCTTTAGAAATCAATATGAGACATTCAAAAAATGAGAAATGAAAGTGGAAATATTAAAAAAGTAAAGTATTTAAATGGCATTAGAACGAACATATTACATGTTAACGCACAAGTTATGCAATACACTACTGTATAAACACACTACTGCATTATTGAAGTATACTGAGCATCCAGATCGTGGTTCTGTCTGTCTTCTGTGGCGCTCTGCTCTGAGTACATCCACAAAAGCGCATCTGTCTCACAGTGGACATTTTAAATGAAATTTCTATTTATGGTGCATCTATGTGATATGCACAACAGGCTTTCAGAGAGGAGCAAGACAGAGTGGACCAGGATACAGTATATCAGTTCCTATGCAAAAAGGGCTATGAAAAATCACCAACAAACAAACATGACTTTTCATGTGCTTTTATTGCAGACAAACAGTGATGCAGACAGGTACATAATAATTGTTTTTATGTTACAGTCAATATTATACATCCATATAGACTTTTTCTTTTCAAATAGCATTCCCATTTTAGACTCCATTAAATTTATTTGATATATTGTTTATTTGATACATCTCTATTATTAAAATAAAAGTCAAAACAACATTCACTTCAATCATTGTACTTTCCAAAAGGAAATATATATTTTTGAGAAAAACAGGGGGACTTGGACTCAAAGACTTGAGACTTGACTTGGAATCAAAGACTTGAGACTTGACTTGGATTGAAAAACTTGAGGCTTGACTTGGACTCAAAGACTTGAGGCTTGACTTGGATTGAAAAACTTGAGGCTTGACTTGGACTCAAAGACTTGAGGCTTGACTTGGATTGAAAAACTTGAGGCTTGACTTGGACTCAAAGACTTGAGGCTTGACTTGGATTGAAAAACTTGAG
>JAOTRC010000018.1:14263900-14277410 GCA_027497675.1 Cyprinella lutrensis
ATTATAGTAATGAAGGACTATAATGCGTTAAGAGCTTGCTCAAGTACTGCAGAGCTAAACCATTTAGTGCTTTGTAAGTAATCAGCAATATTTTAATGTGGTTCTACAGATACTAGACATATGACTTTCAAATGAGAGATTGGTTTAAAAGAGCACACCCAGGGTCCTAACCGATGACAAAGACTTAGAGCAACCATCAAGTCTTGAAATTAACAAATGTTGTTTGCTACATTTGGTAAACTTAATGAATCAATGAGTCAGTCATAGTTATTAAAATTGATTAAACAACACAAAGAAGTAACTGTTTGAAGTATAACAAAGCACTTTTTTGATGTTTGCCATTATTTAGAGCCATTATTTCATTCTGAATGATGTTCTGTGGCAGGAAAGTTTTTGCACTAACATCCTGGAGGGCCAGTGTTCTGCAGTTTAGCACCATCTGCCCCAGATTTCAAGTAATCCTGAAGACTTTAATCAACTGGTTTAGGAGTGTTTAATGTTGGTTGGATCTACACTTACCAGCACTGAGTTTTCCAAAACCTTCATGAGCCTTAAGCCCAATTTATGCTTTTGTGTTCATGTTCATATCCATCGATTACAAATAATACACTTTATTTTGACATTCAGATTAAAGGGGTTATTAACTGAGAAATCAAATTTTCCTTGAGATTTTGACATAAGAATCTAAAATCCACTTTTATTGTAAACATGCACGTTTCCAAAGTGCTGGAAAAAATTGTTGTGGAGCAATTAATTGAACATCTTAACCAATTGTTGCATCCCCAGCAGTTTGGGTTCAGACAAAAACAGTACAAAAACTGCCAACTTGTTGGAACAGATCAAAGGTTCACTGGAAAAAGGGAATGTTGTGGGCGCTGTGTTTTTAGATCTGAAGAAGGCCTTCGACACAGTGGACCATTGTATCTTATTGCAGAAATAAAAGCAATTTCATTTTTCAAATGCAGTTCCTACCTGGGGGACGCCGGAAAAATAGACGTTTTACTCATTAGGCTACTACATTAAAAACGTGACATTTAGACTTTTTTTTTCTGGCGTGGATCAAGGCAAATAAATCATTTTCAACTTGAAAATAATAAATGTTTTTTTTTTTTTTTTTAATAATAGAAAATTTTTCAGTGATCTTCAATAAAACAAAATTCCATTTTTCTCGGTTTAATGAAATCCAATAGGTTGTTATGGCAGAGGCGATTGCCTGTAGAATAGGTCAACATCCGGGTATCTCTCCCCTGGAACGTGTAAGTTTCACGTTTGAGGGGGTTAAACCGTGACATCTACATGCTTTACAAAGTGGACCAACGTGATTATTTCACATGTTCCCATCAAGGCCTCAATGAAGGGATTTTGTGAGCAGAAAGGGGGCTTACAATGTAAATGTGCAGCCAATTTACTATTACAATTTTTAATATTCCAGATTAGTAATATTATATCCATATTTGTAAAAGGATGGTGTGTGACCATGTTCCATATCAAATCAGTGTGAAAGCAAAATGGCCAGGATCTGTGCATGACTGAAGAATTTTCAGAGATTCACATTTATGCACATTATTTGAAAGGATAAGGAAAATTATAAATATCAATGTGTGTGTGTTTACAGGGGCTTCATGAGATACCTGTCCTAACTGTACATGTGCATCAGATACCTGTGTGTCTGTTTACAGGGGTTTCATGCGAGATACCTGTCCTAACCGACCTAGTTTTGTTGCTTAGCAACGGGAAGAAACTCCTGTAACTTCAGTGCCATAGATTAGCAGCACCTAGTGCTTATAGATTGGCACAACCCGGAATCACGACAAGACGTGCAATAATCACGTTGGTCCACTTTGGAAAACGTGTAGATGTCACAGTTTAACCCATAGGTTTAACCCCCCTCAAACGTGAAATTTACACGTTTGCATTAACACGTTCCAGTGGAGAGACATCCGAATGTTAACTTATTCTACAGGCAATCGCCTCTGCCATAACGACCTATTGGTTGTCATTAAACCGATAAAAATGCAATTATGTTTTATTAACGATCACTGAGAAATGTTTTATTATTTAAAATGCAAAAAAAACATTTATTATTTTCAAGGTGAAAATGATTCATTTGCCTTGATCCACGCCAAAAAAAAAAAAAAATGTCTAAATGTCACGTTTTTAATGAAATACCCTAATGAGTAAAACTATTTTACCGGCGTCCCCCAGCTCCTCGTTTAAGCAAAAGGAACGCTAAAACAATACTCAACCAAGTTCCTTTGCTTAGCAACGGGAAGAAACTCCTGTAACTTCAGTGCCATAGGTTAGCACCATACCTTAAAGTGCTTACAGATTAGGAGACATGTGTTTGCTGCATAATGTTATACTTTTAGAATATGTTAACTTCCGGGTATCTCTCCACTGGAAGGTGTTAACGCAAACATGTAATTTTCACGTTTGAGGGGGTTAAACCGTGACATCTAAACATTTTCCAAAATGGACCAACGTGATTATTTCACGTCTTGACGTGATACCGGGTAAACCTATTCTAAAAGTATAACATTACAAATGCATCGAACACATGTCTCCTAATCTGTAAACAAGATTTGTAGTCATTCAAAATCAACTATAAATTTACAAACCTTATAGTTAAGGGCCTTAACTTAAGGCCATCAAGTAAGCCAAACTGTATGGGCCTTTCATATAAATGAGGAGTGGCTAATCCTTTAGCATGAATAATTCACATAACTCAGTTGATCACTCAGCTTTGTGCTCTGACGGTTTAAGGTGTGTCGGAAATGTGTGAACCGGTGAATGACACCACATGCTGGGGGCATTTCCAGAGCTGGGTGTGTTGGAATGTGTAAAGGTGCCTTGTACTTTTCAGTTTCATGAGAAGCTAATTAATCATTTCAACAACCTATTCCTTATACTTCGTTATAAAATTAGCTATTTGTCTGGCAACACTGCAGTTTCTTAATTTGTGCGCGAGTCTAAACTAAACGGTATAGCCTAAAGTAGCTAAAAGGACATGAAACGGTTTGCTCTTGTATTCAGAATTCTTTATTTTGCCACAGCACGTCAAGTTTCTACCAATTATAGGCCATACAGTGAAAGTCCTGCAATGCAATCCCCTCCGTTGGATAGCTGTGTGTTACAAGATATTGTAACACAATTCGTTGATTTTTCAAATGAATTGGCTTTCATTCACTCATCACACTAAGCATACAATTACTGAACCCAGTCCACCAGCTGACACTCAAACAACAGAATGAATTGTGATATTTTCCTGTGTCACACAACGGATCATCGAAACCGATGTAATGTCTTATTAATTCCACAGGGAGGCGCTTGTGTTTGACTAGGGAGGAACTAGTGTCATGTGTCCAGGGCTCGGCATGACGTGTCATATCGTTGCCTGAAGCATTTATGGGATAAGCACAAAAAAAAGTATTCTGAACTGTCGCGGTTAGGTGTTATATGAGCCCAAATTATATATTTATTGTGTAAAATGTATTTAAATGTTATGCTGTATGCCTAATTGTCCCTCGTGAACGTGTAAACAAGGGAAACATTTTTATTAAATCAGCGATCCAGGATAAAATGAACGTTTTATTGATTTAGCATGCGTCATTCATGGAAGAGATCAGACGTTAAAGTCATCATCCTCGATCCGGGCTGTTTATTATTAGGGTGTGTGTTCTCTGGATGGACCGGCCACGATTTATCCAGTAGTTCACAGAGGATAATCTTCTGCTTGGACGAGATTAAGTCTGATGCAATTCATCTATATTCAGACATTGTATTTAAATTTCTTCTTCGAATCTTGTAGCTCAAACAGATGAATGAGCTGATACGAATGTAGAGAAATTTGTGTTGTCCTACGGCTAAATACTGATCATGCACCAAGGAAGCAAAATGGTTAATAAAGAGAAATGATTTGATACAAACCAATAAAATGGCCAAAGTAAAACCTATTAGCTATTTCAATTCTGTACCCCATTGGAATGTCATATATTACATTTTCACTCTTAAAAATTTATAAAAAAAAAAATAAATAAATCGTGCTATGGCGTGTAATATCTTAGTGCAATATAAGTGTTTAATTTCAATATTCAATGCCTACTGGTCTAGTTTAATCATTTTATCATTGACAAAATGGTTGGATGGACATATCTAAATATTAATAAAATAATAATAATAATAATAATAATAAAACATTTAACCCAGGTGCTCTTCCTTTCGGAGTCACACTTGTTATCTTTCCGGTCAAAAGTGACCGGACACCTAAAAATGAAACTTTCTCCATCCCAGTAAAACCAATGCAATTTATTTTTGTTCAGTTATATTTTTTCTTTTTTAATTTTGTATTTTGAGCCAAATTGATGTTACTTATTAATATTTATGCAATATTTATGGTCCATTTTTGCCATTGAAAATAATACAAACCTTTTTTATATATACATTTTTTATTTTATTTTTTTAAGCAGTATTTTAGGTTAAAATAGAGACTAGGCCTTCATATGTTTAGGTTTTTACTTGGCAAATCTTTGTAAATCTACTAGCATTTTCTGAGTGAATTTTTTTTTTCAAGTAAATCCTACTCCAAATTTTTTATAGTAGAGGACTGTTATGGTGTTGCATTCTGGGAGTTGTTGTCTTTCATCCACGTAAGCCAAAAAATTCATTTTCTGGCTTTTCTCAATCTAGAAAGCTCCAAATTCAAAAATGATTTTGCATTTCTTCTACATAAATGACCCATTTTAAATACACAAACATTCATCTTTGCAGAGGTGAACCTCAAGGAACATATTAAAATAGTTTAAAAACAATAATGGGGGGCGTAACCCCTTTAATTTCCTACACAATTTGACTTCGAACATAGATATTTTTAAGACGACAAAAATTTTCTTTCAGTTTATCACAGATGCTGATGAACAGACTGTGACCCGTATCAGCTGTGACAGAACACAGAGCTCTCACACACACACACACACACACACACACACACACACACACACACACACACACACACACACACACACACGCAGCCACTCCTTGTCATGTCAAGACAGAGTTAAAGTGGAAGATGGATGTAATGTAAATGGAAGTCTTTAGACAGCCACAGAGTCTTAACCTTCAAATGGTCTCGTTTCCTGTTTACACTTCTGGGTCTATACGACACCAACAATTTATTGCGTAATTATTCAAAAAAAATAAACATTTTTAATCAAACAAATAATATATCATTTTTTTTATTCATTAATGGTGTGTTTTTGGAGATATAAAGTACATTTGTATTCATATACCAAACAATTCCTCAACTACACCATTAGCTTGCATAATATTATTTTTTTTATGATGCATTGCATTTATGATAACATTTATGATATGATAATATAATACTAGGCCTTAATTTCTGTGTAAAAATTTTCAGATTTATGTAGTATTTTTTTGACACATGAAGAAAATATATTTACTTCTTTTGGGTTATATTTAGTTTTTTTATATTTAGTTTTTTTTTCATATTGACCCCAAAGTCCAGAAGTGTAAACATTTCTTTACATACCTTCAGAGCACCGAATCAAGCCCAGTTTTTTGTGTGTATAGATAGATAACGTATGAAAAGTCACAAAATCTTATTCTAATGAGATGAAGGGAACCTTTTTTATTAATAGCCTAGTCGATTGGGGTCGTATAGACCCCATGACCCGATTGAGGGTTAAGAGATATCCATATAGCGCATATTTGGAAATACTGGGGGCATAATCACAGATCCTATTAGAGGAGGTTTCCACACAACATGTTGAGGGACAGCGTCTTTTTGCATGTAATGTTAAGCACAATAAATGTTCATTTGAACAGAATAGAGGCTTAGTAATAGACTAGAATTGGACAAAAAAGGTTACGCAATTCTGTATTGCATTTCTAATTCAAACCAAATAACAAACAAACCAACAAATAGCAATTAGGATCAAAACAAACTGACATGAAAGCACATTTCCAGTATGGCATTCTCAAATTATGCATTTCACATCACAAAAACAAACTTCACTTGCCTTTCACATGACTGTGGTTTATCAATACACACACACACACACGCGCGCGCGCGCGCGCGCTCTAAACACTCCTCTAGAAGTCTCCGTGAGCTGAAAATGACAATAAAAATGAACTCACTTGTCATCTGAATGAAGACTGGGAGGGCACTTGATCGCCAGCTGTGTTTTCCATTGAATATGTCGTACTTTGTACACCTGTCCGAAGCCGCCGGAGCCAATCTTTTCCCAACTGCCAAACTCTGAAGCGTCAAAAGTTTTCAGAAGTCCCATAATCCCTGGGGAATTCTCTGGGACGTCCATCTTTCAAGCTGTTAAACAAGATCCTGTGCACTCTGGATTCTCTTTTTCATATAAAAAACGTTTTTTTTGTCAAAGACAAACAGGTTGTGAACTGTTCCTTGTTTTTTCCTGTCTGTACAGACGGCTTCTGTCTGGCCCTACCCCTGTGCTCAGGTAAGAGGGGGGAGGAGCCTAATGATGACATCATTTCCCAAGCCAGGAACACACAGAGTGGCAGAGTCAGTCAAATTGCCCAATCTAGTCCTATGACACATATATCCATTTATATGTATATGCCCAAGGACATTTGTGACGCCCATAAAGCACCTTTTCAACTTCACTACATCTAATACAGCAGCAGAAGTTACAAACATCTCCGATTTCTGCTCAGAAAGGCTGTTATCCGAGCTCAAGGAATGCTGGTTATATCACCCAACACCTTTATAACCTGAGATCACAACAAGAATGTGAAGATTGTCTCAACAAGTGTCCCGGTTATGCGATACGGCTAAGATGAGCCGTGTGGAATGTTAAAAATCATTGAACCCAGTCATAGAAGCGTTTATATGAGCCAGAGATTCAAGTATGCGTGAACTCAATTGAAGTTAATCTAAATAACAGATTGGTTGTAGCTTCAGGGTAACATTAACTCATTTTACATTGACCTGGTTAAGTTTACATCCATCAGACCACAATGTTCTCAGGCATAACAGTGAGTCATGTTGAATATTTTTAAGATCCATTCAATGGATTATTAGTAAGGATGTAAATAAATGACCAATTTTTCCCTCTGGTGTCTATAAAGCCAAGTAGGTGGTATTTCGTTGATTTTTAACCCATAGGAATGTTTGCCTTTTTAACCATACAAAGCCAAGCCGCCTAAGGCCATGATCAAAACTTAGCTGAAAAAAAAATGGTTGTACACAATCTTCTTTATGCCTTCAGTTCTCTGGCTGAGGTGATATTTTCCTCCTGGAGTATAAACTCACCATATTCTCACTATCATAATATATTGATATATGATACTATTTCACAAGAAGGCTTTACTATGTTAAATCACATTTGCATTCAGGTGAAACTCACAAGAGATGTCCATTGCTGTTTTATTGTCTTCAAGAGGAATCAAAGTGGATCCAAAGAAAGGATTATTCACATGTGAGGACAATAGTTCACAGGGTGCTCAATGGGTTTCATGCATAAATGCAATGTTTGGGTGTGATAGTTTAGAAATTAGCAATTCAGATGTGTATGAGATGGAGAGAGCAGTGGGTGAAGATGTTAATATCCCAATAAATGTAATAGGAAAACGTGCATGGATCACATTGAAGACTTTAAACGCAACCTCAACGCGCACTACTTCCTGAACTTCAGCCAGCTCCTTGTTTCCTGTATACCATTATTGGACAATTTGATTAATTCAGGTGTGCTTGACCTCAGTAGTCACGGCAACAATAATCAAACACACCTGAATTAATCAGTATGTCCAATAATGCCAGACAGGAAACAAGAAGCTGGCTGAAGTAGTGGAGCTGTGCATAGAGCTCATACAAGCAGTTGTTCAACTGTCTTTGGCGCGCCCTAGTGGCCATCCATCAGTACTACAGTTATCGTAAGACGTTCCGTACTGTCGTAAAACGCTGCGAAATAGAATCGAACCAGGCAAATATGAAAACGTGGGTAGTGTATTTTCTCCACTACAGCAAGAGAAATTAACTGGATAAAGACACTAGATTTTTTTATATATATTTACGTCTGTTCGGTTAACTGTATAAAGCGCTCGTGTTATTTTAATCATGGCACTTTATATGAAAGCGGCAGAGATTCTTGAGAAAGTGGAGCAGAAAAAGGGTGCTGTGAAAACTCTGGTTTATGACAGTAAATTTCAAGTAAGTGCTTATTTTGTCACTATAAGGCATAATTATTTGGGGGTCTCAAACTAGGCTATGGGCACTTGTGACAAATGTGACTAAATTGAATAAAATGTAAGTAAATTCACAATTGATGGTAACGTTAACTTACCTTGTTTTCTTCACATATGTCTCGTATTTTATCTCAAGCGTGCGTTTTACTTACATCGTTGTCTCTTTGGTAATCAAGTGTAGTTAGGTTTGGTAAAGGTTTTAATTTTGTATTGCTAAGAACATACAAAATCAATTCCAGGGGCTGATTCGGACAAAATAGTCGAGTTAAAATGGCGTCACGATTCAAGACGTTGTTTATTTTTATTTTATTTTATTTATTTTTTTTTACTAAACATGACATGGTTAATGTGTTTGTTTACTTTTTATGTGGACTAAAATTGTTTTAAAATTAAAATAATAATTATGATGGATTCCTGTTAAAAAACTAAACTTTTTTTTGTCTTCTCATCAGAATATCAAGCAACTCTTTGCACTCGTGTGTGAAACACAGAAATACTCATCAGTTCTGCAGGAGATCATCAACAGCACCAAGCTTCTGAAAGAAACAAAACTCCGGATCCATTTAGCCAAAGTGAACAACTCTACTTTAATGGTCACTTGTGAAGCTCATGCCTGTGTTGATCAGTGCATCACAGATGTGTCATTGTGTGTTCAACAGGTGCTGGTGTATGACCTGCTCATCGGTCGTGGGGTGAAATGTGGAGGCACCTGGAAGACCATGATGTTGAAGCATCGCTCCAGGTTACAATCTGCCCTGGCAAGAATCAAAATAAAAAAGAAAGTGAGTCGAAATCAGGACCTGCTTCCCTCCGGTGTCCAGCAGGCTCAAGGTACTTTTAAAACTTAAATTCTTAAAATAATACCTAAAATTATATTAACATTCTAGATTTTGGAGATACCATTAATGTTCGTTTGCATGTTCTGTCTCTTTAGGTAATATAATTCCTCGCTATGTGCGAGTGAACACGCTGAAAACAACTCTTGATGACGTCATTGACTACTTAAAAAGAGAGGGATTTTCATATCAAGGAACAACAATGCGGTAAGGACATGAAACCTGATCTCTTCCTATAAAAACGCATTTCAAATGATGTATTTTTGATCTGTACTTTCGTGTTTCATCATCTCAGGCTTGAGGATCTTGATCATCTGTCTGGGAAAACATTTCTGCGTGATCTTCATCTCAAAGATCTTCTGGTTTTCAGTTCAAAAACGGACTTCCACAATCACTTCCTTTATAAGGCAGGACACATTATATTGCAGGACAAGGTAAAACGTTATACTTCACCTAATTTTGTTTGCAAGATGAGTTGAACCTCGTGTTATTTTGCTCTCTGGTCATATTTAATGTTTTGTAGGCCAGTTGTCTTCCTGCTTTCCTCCTGAACCCTCCGGTTGGCAGTTGCGTCATCGATGCCTGTGCAGCTCCAGGAAACAAAACCAGCCATCTAGCTGCCATAATGAAAAATAAAGGGTACAGCATCTGACTATCTAAAGCTGAAGGATAAACGTCTGGACATAATCCATAATCGTAATATACAGTGTATAGTAGTCAATATTTGAAGTGGATCAAAAGCTTTCATTAAAGCTTAATCAATTTTGAAAAATACCAGCAAAAGCCATTCATGTCTTTTTGAAGTTTTTAAACCACTTATATATATATATTAGGGCTGTGCAAAAGTTAATTGCGATTAATTGCATCCAAAATAAAAGTCTGTGTTTACATAATATATATGTGTGCTGTTTATAATTATTTTATATATATAAATACCTATGCATGCATGTTTAAATTTAAGAATTATTTGCACTTAAATTCTGTATATGTATATAAATACATAATATATATTATATAAATATTTTATATATGAATAACACATTTTCTTAAATATATACATGCATGTGTTGCTATTTATATATACAAAATAATTATATACAGCACACACGAATATATAATGTAAACACAAACTTTTATTTTGGATGTGATTAATCGCAATTAACTTTTTCACAGCCCTAATAAAAATTAAATTTAAGTATATGATTAACATCATATTTTTAATTTTGGTTTCATTTTAAATATAGTGATTTTTCTCTAAGGTGGACACCCAGCATAATATATTAAATTATTGACCATGTGACTCTAACAAAAGTCAACAAATGGAAACATCAGTCAGCTATTTATTATCATGTTAATTATTGTGCCTTTTCCCCCCGAAAGCTTTTACTCCAAATACCTTACTTTTACAAATTCTTCAGTGAAAACCCTTTGCTTTAACTAACTTGAACAAACATTAAAAAGACCGTCTCAAAATATCGATCATTTTATTCATTCTCATTTGCTGCATAAATCAAGTTTTATAAAACATTAAATGGCAGAACCAACTTTGCTCGCGGTTCGCGATCGCATCAAGGATCAGCCAAATTCCCATGTCCATAGTCAAATGCGGTTGTAAAAAAAAAAAAAAAGTGCCGAGGTTGACTTTTGTGCAGGCTAGTGGTTTAAACGAGAGAAGTCAGATGCGCGCCGCACACACATTCAAACTGTGTATGTGTTTGTGTATGTATATATTTCTCAAAACCCATTTTTTCTCTAATTTAACCATTATAATGGCTAAAATAATAATGGGATGCTGCCTGTGGCATTTGCTGCTGCTGTTTTTTCTTCACATTTTCTTGCACATTTTCACTTTGCAAATGTAAAAATATAATAGACTTTTTGTCTGTATCTTTATTCAGTATGAGGACAGTGGTTTTTCAAAGGCACATCAATGGATCAATATGTGATGGATTTAGGTTTTTTGGAAAAGTATGACGACTGTGGCAAAAAAAACAAAAACATTTTTAATGAGTTCTTCAAAAATTATATAATCAAATGATTCAAATTTTTGTGCTGCAAGGAATAGTTTGCAAAGGCTTTATACTTTCATCTTGTTTACTGGAATCAGATTCATTATGAACAAACCTTTTGTTGGGATTGCAAGAGAATTAGTGATAATGTTCAAACCTCACACCAATGACTCACTCCATTAACCGAATCCATTATTATGCAACCCTTATGTAACATTGCGAAAGATCATTCATTATTTAAACCTTTTTTTTAAATGATATTTTTTGCTTTTATTCATGGAAGAAAGGGTTTTCATTTTTCTTCTGACAGGTCCGACTTCAGTTCTCTGCACTTTCAGAGAGCTGTCACATTTCCTCCGTCAATATCTATCAGGACTCAAGTCAATACGTCCGCTCTCGAAAGCCATTCTTATTCTGTTCAAAGGCCGAACGAGAGCTTATCAGAAAAATCCCTCTCTCAATGAGCTAAGCACCAGGCCTGCTTTTCTTTCACCCCAACATTCTCTCTCTCTCTCATTCAATCGAATATAATTACACACACGTTAGGGGTCTATAATGTTAATTCAGTGAAACCTGTGTGGGGAGAATTCAACAATAGTGGTGATCTTAGTTCAGGGCCAGAGGGCTTCTTTAAACAATGGGGGTCCATAGATGGGTTACAAAAGCTACTCCCTGTGCAGCACTTAGTAGAAAGTACCAGCAAATGGATCTAAATCCCCTGTGCTTTCTTTTCTACACCCACAGAGGATGTCCACATTCACTTTCAGAAGTGTGAGGTGGAGTATCTGCAGTTTGCTTTCCGCTGGATGAATAATCTGCTGATGAGAGAGCTGCCGCTGCGCTGTACCATACGCCTGTGGGACACATACCAGGTACTGCGGCACCAAACCAGCAAGACGTTTAGAAAGAAAACATGCCAGAAAAGCCTTTGCTTGTGCTTCTATGTGCCTTTTATCTTATCATTTTTTTCCCGAGTGCCCTGGGGTTAAGCGTCTTGTTTAAAAACAAAAACATACAAATTTTGGTTACCAGCCCAAAACTTGAACCACTGGTAGGGGGTGTACATATTTGTGCTGAGAATTAGTTTTGTCAGTTCGTTTACTTTGGTATAGTACCATTTTTGCTTTTGTCTATAAATATATCATTTGCCTGAACTTTTTAGGAAACAAATCATTATACCACCTAATTAATATTTATTACAATTAATATTACAATACAAACTTCAGTGTAGGAATAGAAATGTGAATTATTATTATGTTTAATATAAATGATGATAAATATTCAAGATCCTACACCCGCAAATTGGTCTACAATACTACTGTCAAGTGTTGTATTAAAAGAAACAGCATGTCATTTTATTTAAAATAAATAAATAAATAAAAATAATTTCATTTATTTTTGCAGGAATAAAAACAAACAAAAAATAACAACTTTTGGCCATTTCAGAAGATGGTTTTATAAAGAGCTCCATTTGTATTTATTTTTATACTTGAGTTTTGTTGTAGTAATTATAGTTAGTTATTAAATTCCACTGATTCATTTAATGTAGTGCTGTCAAGTGATTTTTTAAAAAACAACTAATTAATCACACATTTTTCTATAATTAATAGCCATTAATCCCATCTAACTAAAGGTTTTTATATAGTACTTTCACATTGAATCTCCAAATTAATGTAGAAATAGCATAAAGAGAGTATATTTTAAATATTTATTTAATGGCATATTTTTGTGAAAGAAGGCCAGTCTCACCAATACCATTTCTGATGTCTCTGATAAAATAAATATTTTCTTTTCTAAATTTATCCATTAATTTATCCACTAAATTTATCCATCCATATAGCCATTCAAAGTTTCAGTATAATTGAAATCTATCAGTTTTAACATTTATTAGGCTTTAGAAATACAACAACCACAATTAGCTGTGCCTTCAATATATCAGGGCACAATTTTACAACTGGCCCAGTCAGACTAATTAAGATTTTTACTTCCCTGTCAAAATGCATAAAAATGTATTATTTTCATTGTTTTGACCCATGAAACCTTGTAAACAGTGCTTTTAGATTTTCAGGTAGGTCTAACGAGTAGGAAATAGCTTCAAAAGTTATTCAGTCAAGAGCAATGAGTGATTTTTCTCTTTTTCTTTTGATCTTTAACAATAATGAAAGACATCACAGCATCAGGTTTATTAGGCTGCTGTCACTAAGGCATAACACATATTTTCTCGCAACTCTTTACGCTTGTAGAGAGGTTTGTAGGAGGCGGGAACCAGCGAACATTTCACAATTGAATTTTCATAAAATAAAAAAACAAACAAAATTAAAGTAAAGCGGCAGCCCCTCATGGACGACTGCCGCAAACGCAAACAAAAAATACAACATAAAATAGTCCTGGCCTGGTCCACTCTCATCCTTCACTGTGAGAGCCCCTTCA
>JAOTRC010000018.1:14820910-14832604 GCA_027497675.1 Cyprinella lutrensis
ACATACCTGTAACTTAAAATGTGTGAAAAAGTGTAAAATATGCTAATTCCATTTTGCGCTGCATGACAAAACACTGCATGAGTGAACATGGTAGAGACAGCATGAAGATAGGAGGCATGTGACAGAACTCCTCAGGGGTTTATGTAATCAGCTGCCTATACTACCTGTGCTCTGCTGGGGTTGGTGGAGGCCAGACATCAGGGTCCCTTGGGCTCTCTTCAGGCAAAGGGTTGGGGAAATCAACTGGTTTGTCCATCTTGAAACTCTCCAGGGTGTTTACAATGCTTTTCACCTGCTCATATTCCTCTGCCAGTTCTTGCCGAATCTGGGGAGGGGGCAGCGTTGGATTGAGTCCTTCAGAATACATATACTGTACCAACACAACTATATTCTTTAGCTAAACCCTGTTCGAGGACATATCACATATCAGATTAAATCAGAGCCTTACTTGTTGCCATTTGACTTTCAGCGCAGGATCTCTGAGGGACAAACAGTGCTTATGGATCTGTTGTATAACACCTTGGTAGTACACCATGGACGAGTCATAGTTCCCCAGTAGTGCATATTCTCTCCCTTTCTTAGCATTGTCGCAAATCTCAGTCAGATTCATGATGAGATCGTTTGAATGTTGTTTCTGTGACCGGAGTTCACAGCGTCATTAGAGAAGCTGGTTTGAGTATGGTTGATTGAAGGCCATGAGTCCTAAACATGTCAAAAAACAGAGAATCTGATGAGATGATGCAGAGGCAAATCAAACATTTATAATGATAGCAACAGAAGAGGGGTGAACTTGGGTTCAGCACATCACTTTCTGACAAATCATCAAGAGCAGCATTAAAATGTCTCTGCAGTCTGCACATTTCCAGACTCAGAGTGTAAAGTCAGGTCTCTTCTTTTGTTTTATTTTATTTATTTCAGAAAATACAGCCCAAAGGTTATTTAAAGAACTGTTATGCTAGACGTCAACCTTTGTGTCAAGGAATCTGTACAGCAAAACTATCAGATAGAAAGAGTTGCATTTATGGGTGTAAGAATAATAAATGTTTATAAATTAAAAAAAAAAAAAAAAAACAGGCAAATTAAATTCATTGTTACTATTATGTACTAAACTTTTATGTAGAGTGTGTACTGTAAACATTTCCTTTTAATCATTATAATTAACATTTCTGTAAAATTAATTTCATGCAATATAAACACTGACATAATCTGTTAGTAGTAGATACATTGTGCCAATAACTAAATAGTATTTTTCCTAAAATTATGAGGGTTTTTTTAAAGAAAAAAAAATAAAAATCTTAAATTTAAGATATTAATCATGATGCCTTACTTTTAGATGGCCGATAGTTTCTTATTAATATAAAAATCTTATATTAAAGGTTGCAATTTTAGTCCATCCATAGGTTTAACTCACCAATTTGGCTTCTGTAAAATGCATTTTGTTTCTTTCTGTAGAAAACTAAGACCAATCAAATCAGGTTATGATTATTAAGTAATTATTGTATCGGTTGAAAACGCAGTGACTAAATATTAACCCTACAGTCGACCATGAATGATTCGATTCAATCATTTTTTCCGATAAAATCAAATTGATCAAGCCGTGTTTGTATGTAGAGACAGCTCAAACGCCACCCCTCTCACATGTTCCTTTGCATGGGACTTGTAGTTGTTTTCTGTTTGCCTTAAAGTACCGACAAATAGCGAAAACTGCAATAGAGAACTGCATTACCCATAAGGCAACAGTGCAAGATGCTTAAGATGAAGGCCATTGGTAACAAAAAGGATTTGCAAGGAAACAAAATACGAAGTCCAATTGTTAGTTTATGAATCCTTCTAAGGACATGCGATATGACAGATATGTTCTACATTTAATTCTACGTTTGCGTGGGAATGAGTAAATGTCTTACCTTTATTCGAGGCACTTTTACATTCGAGCGGTACAGAGTCCGTTGCCCACTGATGTTGCCATGGCCGCGGAAAGACGCTGACTAATGAATGAGTGCATGTGTGTGTGGTAGGCGGGGCCTGGGCAACTCAACCCGGTGATAAACTGAAGAACCCCGTTCTTCACTGAATAACTTTAGCAACTTAAAAAATCAATGTATGTTTAATTCATACGGTGAAAACTGAAGTGTTTTAATTTTTGCATTCGATTACTTTATTCAATTTCTGTATATTATTAGTAGTAGTACTAGTAGGGTAAATAGTTTACTTCATTTGTCCCTTACATAGTTTTGCCATAGGGCTCCCAGAAGTCTAGGACCGGCACTGCCCTTTAGAAAATCTGCTTCATGTAAATTATTTGCTAATTACAACATTGTGAAGTATGTAGAAATAGAAATCAAGAAATAATGTAAATAATGGGAATTGCACCAAACAGTAGCTACACATTTTTTTAACGTTTATATTTTTGGTTACTTGCCATCACCACTGGTCATAAAGTAACGGTAACAATGTGTTTGCTTTAAAATTCTATTTACCGTATTTTTTTTACATGGGTAATTACATAAATGTTAATCATGTTATTGTTTTTGTAGCCAAGATGAAACATCATGATAAATATCCAATGGAGTAAAATGTGTGACAACTAACCCGAGTCTCTTCTATACCATACCAGTTAATAGAAATGTAAATGTAATAATAAATAAATGTAAATGAGTAAATATAAATGTAATAATAGAAAGTTGTTGAATAATTTTCTTTGCACTCTAAAAAAAATGCTGGGTTGTTTGAACCCAAATTTGGGTCAAATATGAACAAACCCAAATGTTGGTTTAAAAATTAATTTGAAAAATTCACAGTTGGGTTAAAATTTGAAATTACATTTTTAACCCAACATTTGGGTTTGTCCACACTTGACCCAAATTTGGGTTCAAACAACCCAGCATTTTTTAGAGTGTGCTGTTTAGTTGTCTGCATCACCGACTTAAGACTTTTCAAAAACACACTAACTTTTTTTTATCATGTCAAAGAGTAAAAAACTAGATAAAATCCATCCATCCCTGTATATTAACCACTGAAAACACAAGCTCAAAAATAAGGGAATGAAAAACATGAATGTATTATAATCTGATTGAAGTGTCATGCCCTGTATAAACATATGACAATACCACAAAATAATCATACGATGGCGCTGTATACCGCTGTAATGTGCAGTTTAACCAGATGAACAGCAGGCGGCTCGGATTAATCGAGATTTTCATCTGGCGATACATTCATGTGTTCTTTTTAAGCCTCTTGACAAGCAAAAAACATGAAGGCCTCAAAACAGACTCACTGGTTGGTGTTCTGTAAAATACATTCAAATTTCCTGCCCCAATAAAACGATCAATATGATCAAATGAGGAAATCAATATAAAGATAATTGAGTTTGGCATCTCTGTCTTCAGTAATGGCTTTGAATTACAAATAAAAGGTATTTAATATTAGTACATGATGCTCTTCTGTTAATGCATTTACATAATCACATTTTGAAAAACACAAGACATGACAAACCAAAACTCACCATTCACTTGCAATATTAGAAAAGCTGCAAGTTATATAGGAAATTTAGAATTAATCTAAAGTATTTACAATAAATCCACTTACATTTTAAGTTTGATTACAAATGGTAAATGGTAATTCTTTTCTATGAAGAAATGAAGGGAAAATTCTTAAAAAAAAAACTTGAGTTTATTGATGTCAGAAGCATACCAGAGCAAAACAATTACATTTTTTAAAAATCATTTCTGCAATTACAGTGGTATTCAAAATACAGTAAAATAACTTTGATGCGGCCATTTACTAATGATGATAATATTTGATCTGGAAAAAGAGTAAACAAACAAAAAGTACATTAAGATATGAACTACAACCTCACATGAAACTAGGTTGTGTGCTGCGCACGTCTAAAACTCCACTGACCCCAAGACAATTTTACAACCCCCTTTTCTTTTTTACTGTACCAGGTAAGGATAGTGGTGTTGGAACCATCTTTAAGAAATTGAACTAAGAACTAAATTAAGGTTTGGGGGATTTGGACGAACACAGATGACACTTCTGTAGTGTTAACTATACAAAAAAGGAAAAAAAAAAGAGAAACTGTACAGCTTAAAAACATATCATATACACAGCATTATTTTTTTTGTTTGTTTTTTTTTGCTTTTCAGGCTTTTTTATTTTTCATTTACCCATTTTATGGCCTCAATAAAGTGTACAGGGGGGTTAAATGCTTTATAGACAACAAGCTAAGCTATAAACGTTATTTATCTACTCGTCATCGTCGTCATCATCATCATCGTCATCTTCCTCGTCGTCATCATCGTCGTCGTCGTCATCATCGTTAACCTTGTCCGGCTTGGAAGGGGCTTTGGCTGTGGCGCCTCCCACTTTGCCTTTAGAGCGATAGGCGGCAATGTCCTAAACGGAATATGAGATGTTTATTTAATGTCGTATTATTATTATTATTTGTTTTGTATGATACTAATTAAGCATGGCATCTTTTCTCACCTTCTCATACTTCTCTTTCAGCTTGGCGGCCTTCTTTTCATATGGTTGCTTATCCTCAGATGCTGTTTTGTTCCACATCTCACCCAGTTTCTTGGCCACGTCTCCAATAGACAGACCAGGGGTATCTTCTTTTACCTTGGGTCGGAACTCGGCGCAGAAAATGAAGAATGCTGACCTTTGATAGAACAGAGGATTAAAAAAAATTATAGATTTTGAATGCTTCACATGTGTCAATGCATCTTAATGAACAAGCAAGATGCTTACGGGGGTCTCTTGGGAGCATTGGGATCTTTAAACCTCTTTTTCTTCTCGCCTTTGGGTGGAATGTAGTTCTTCATCTCCCTCTCATAACGTGCCTTGTCAAGTTTGGCCATATCTTCAAACTTCCCTTTTTCCTTAGCTGACATAGTCTGAGGAAGGGATGAAAACAAATCAATGTTGGAAAGAGAGGGAAATGATATTAACACATGGAGTGTATATAAGGTGTGACTTACCTTCCATCGCTCAGAGCACTTTTTGGAAAACTCAGAGAAGTTGACCGATGCCTCAGGGTGTTTCTTCTTATGCTCCTCTCGGCAGGTCTGGACAAAGTATGCGTACGAGGACATTTTGCCTCTTGGTTTTGTTGGATCCTTCCCCATCTTGGCCTAAATCTCCTGAATTGATGAAAAAAAATAATTAAAATTAATTTTTTTACATACATATCAAAAATCTACTTGGTATTAAATTCTATTCCCTAAATATCCTATTTAAATTTGTAGCGCTATGTTCTTAAAAATTAACTTGACTAGCGAAATTATTCTTTAACGTGAAAACAGGAACATAATTAACTAGTTGTTTTTCTAGTATTTAGCATCTACAAGAAGCGCAGTTTTTCTTCGCGACGAATTTGACGATTTTTGATGTAAACATGATGCTTTCCAGTTAACTGTGTTTAAAAATAAAGTCTTGCGTGCACTTTTGAAACAATTGAAAAGTTGCTACGAATCCTCATTTTCCAAAACCTTATTTTTTCAAAGTTAAAAAAAGAGTTAAAACAGTAAAAATAAGTAAGTTGATTTAAGTTATTAAATGTGCCAAAGTACGCGAGACATCGAAAAACTCGTAAAATTTCTAAATATTCAAGTTCACTTTTGCCGTGTTCCCCATTGAAAAGAGCCCATTTCTCTCTATGTACCGTTGAAATAGCAATGGCGCACACTCTCGTCTCGCTGAAGGAAAGGAGGTCAACAACGACGGCAATATTTCTTCTTCCATTTTGTGAGAAAGCCGTCTTCATGAAAGAAAGTCCCTCTAAAATGTCTCCACCCGCCTTCCTGCTCACTTTTGGACACGACAAACAAACGGCGCGGGTCACTTTTCCTGACCGAAAATTGTTTCCTTCGCAAAAAGCCCAATGCATTTGCCTGCTGTATAGTAATACATTGGGTCTGTGCTGTGCAGAGTTGCAGTAGGCTCGCAATGGCCGCTTGTCTTCATGCACTCAACACTGAGAATATGGCTCCTTCTCTTTGTGTCAGCGCTCAGCCATTACACTGCTTTGCAATAGGGGGGAGCCGCGCGACTGCATTACCTACCTCACTTCAACTCTCAATTTAACACCCTTCTCACGCGCGGAAAAATATCAAAATACCACGGTTGGAACGACGAAAGATGGAATTTTTATTTTCCGCCTCAAAAAACGTGAACTTTGAGCTTGACGGGGTAGAAAATACGATCTGAAAAAGTTGAAGCGAACTGCGCCTGTCTATGGCTCTATGGCTTTGCCTTGTTTCCTATGCGAGTACAGTCAGCCATTACAGTAAAGCGCAGCTTCTGAGGTAATTTTCTTCCCCCCGTATCTCTGTCATTTCAATATCACCGAGGGTATAAATCCATACACATAAGAATGGCGTTCTGCTTTAATTTTTTCGCTAGTCAGATTTTTTTCTTTCTTATCATTTCTCATAGTTCACTGTCTTCTTCTGACAGACATCCCTTATAAAGCGCTGCAATGGCTGCTAGCTGGCACTATCACCGTCCATAGACCTTGTTTGTACGCAATTCTGTCACCGAACAGTTGTCCGCTTTACGTTACATTTCGAATAGTCTGAATAAATTATTTTTTTCCCTCATATTTTCAGTATTTCAACCTTTGAATAAAACCGACTATTTTACGTTATTGTTTAAGCTGTAACGTTAACAGTTACATCAAGGCGAATGAAATAAAAACGGTTATTCTCTTCTGAGGGGATAATCCCAGATATTTTTAACGATTCATAAAAATCCCCTCAGCAATAAAATAGCTTTTTTACTAGGTAAATTTCAATCCCGTATGGTTTCCTGACCTTTTCTCGCATTTTTTGTACTTACCTCATACTTTGAAATGTCTATAAGCTTGACACTTACCGCTGTCTTGTCTGGATAGTGAATGTACTGCAATGGCTGTATGTGGATGTAATAGCGCTACGCAGTAGTCTGGTCTCTCAACCCTCTAGCATTACTCTCAATAGGGCTTCCATTCCATTGGCTGCCGCCACGGCGAGCATTCCTGCGATTGGCTGAGCGCTTTCCATTGTCCTAATAACAGCCCGATTACGATTGGCTGTCTTTTGTGAAACGTCACGAGTGTTTTAAATGGCGGGTTAATACAAAATACGGAGTGTATGTGTGTGTTTCTTGTCTCAGCTAAAGCAAAGGCTGTGTGTACTATGTTGGCTGTAGTAGTACTGTGTTCTATGTGTTGCGCGCGGAGTGCTGAATGAATGAGTGAGTCAATGCGGAGTATCGGCGTTCCTGTGAGGTGGAAAACGTTGAATGAAAGAGTGGTCGGTCCAGCTGACGCCCCGCTTAGATCAAACACTATATGGACATCCAAGTCAGATTTTAACGAAAATATGCAATTATGACTTATATTTATTAAAGTCACTTAATCGGCTGGATTCGTTTTTGAGTATCAAAAGCTGATTAAGTAATACGTTTCGATATGAATCAACACGATACAACGTCAGATGTGCTTTCTGCGGACTGTTAGTTAGTTTTTGATTTCAATAATTCAATGTCAGCACCCCAAAACAATGGTAAAGTTTTTTTTATATTAAACGTGTTATATTAACTCTCTCAAAACATTAATCTCGTTAGATTAAAGTTCGACCACTAAATTTCATAATTAGTATAGTAATTTGAGCAGATAAAATAAGGGCAAAGATGATGCATAGTTATTACTTTTTCTATCTATCACAGACATAGAAACGCCACAATTATAGTAATTGTTTGCCCTGAAATAAAGACAGCAGTATTTTAACATATGCATTTCTATCTAGGCCATAATTTAGAAGCCAAATTAATGTCATACCATACACCGAAGCCTATGCATGTTAATGGATAAATCTGCGGGGAAATTATGCAAATTCGTATTGTGTAGGACGGAGGGGCGCAGATTAACCGCCAAGGGAGCTTGATGGGGAATTGATGCCCATATAGCCCTCTATTGTTTCATAAGAGAGCAGCTGTAGCGCCCTACGACTCCTCAATACAGGCGCGTCGCCGCTCGAGCACACGCTCACAGACGCACAGGCAGACAGGCGCTGTTACTGAGTGACAGTATTATCAATATGCATTATACTGATTTAATATATGTATAGACTAGACTACAGTAAACAGAAATCTAACGACTCCTGGTCGATTTTATTTAATCGACAAGTAATACAAATACTGGCATAGACATGTGTTTAAAAATAAAAGTTAATTTACCAAACAATTAATATCCTGAAAATGAGGCACCAGATACGTTTATGATAAATGTGCATTCTGTAACACCTCCGTTCACTATTTTTCCATTGCTTATTCAGTCTCGTTTTGATGCGACAACAAATGATCATGATATCGAAGTAGTCTAATTTTGTTTTGAAAGCCTGTCATTTCAAATATGGGTAACACTCACAATAAGGTTTCATTATATCATAGTTAATAAGTTAACATGAACTAGAATGTATTTGTAGGCTACTATTTGTTCATTTGAATTTCAACGTCGATTAACACTATTAAAATCAAAAGTTGTAGGCTATTTATTAACATTAATGCACTGAACTAACATGAACAAACAATGAACAGCTGTAACTAAAATTAACAAAGATAGGCTTAACTATTTATACATTAACTAATATTAACAAATTAAACCTTATTGTAAAGTGTTACTCAAATATGAAAACTGAACCCTAAAACAGCTGCTTTTAAAATTTGGCTAATGTACATTTTCCCTTCGGCTATGTATGCTAATATATATGCAAATGTATACAAATGAACGAAAAAATACAAATGCAAACAAAGTTTGAGAGATAGATTGTGGGTAACAATATATTAAATGCTCAAATTAACTTTAAAATTCTACATGGCTTTATTTAGACTACAATATAGCCTATTTATAAACACTATTAACATTTTAAATAATTTATCTCTCATTTAACACGTTTCTGCCTGTATATTTGCGTGTTTGTACTGTTAATTATTGTCTAGGCTATAGTGTTTTGATGTTGTTGTTTATTCAATCCCTGCTGCTGCCTAATTTAATTTCGACAATATGCATATTCAATCGTTCGATAATGCACGCAGACTATCCAGATGATGGCGCTCTTGTGCTGTAAAATAAGCTTTGTAAAAACTTTATTACTTCTCCTTAGAAAACCGGAAGTAGTACGTTCAGTGGACGACTGAGAGCATGCACGGTGGTGTAATGTCTCCTACCGGCGTGCTGGATCTACCAAATGCGTGTATGAAATCCAGTGTGGGAATTTTCAAGATTCGGTCCGGTTTTGAGGTAGGCTATGTTTTGGTCCAGATTATGTGCATCCCAAATCTGTTGTAAATGCGATCTTTTCTTAGGCGATGTGCTTGTCATATCAGCTCACTGTTGCTGTGGTTGTTAGCGCCTGATAGTAGCCTACAAAGAAACATATTTAAATATATACAGACTTTATATGTGTGTAAACATTTAATAATCGGAAGAGTCGTACGTGTTCGACGTACAGCTACGTTTGTTCACAAACTCTAATGTCAGTAAGAAAACAATAACGTTGATCGAATTGGCTGTCACTATTTGCAAGGCAGAATATGCTATTCCTCAGCATTCATAACATTAAAAACAATGAACAATATTTTATATAGCGCTTTACAAAAGAAAAGATACATTAACAGGCCTACGTATTATTATGTGTATGGTCGTCTTAACACATTTGCATATTGAATTGTGATTGGCCTGAAAAGAAGTCGCGCGCTGACTGTGAAAATCGTAATCGACAATTCTTGTTTTTTTTTTTAATGGAATATTGCAGTTTTTGCTAAATTTACCTGTGTAAATTAATTGTTAAAAGTTTATGAACCTAAATAGTTACTTTTTATAACATTTGCCCGCTCTTTTGCAACATTTTTTTCTCTGATGACGTGTTTACCGGCGCGTGGGCGTGGCAATCTGTCACTCACATGAGATCGAAGCAGAAGCAAACCTCAATGATCCAATGAACAAAGTCAAGTCCTGCCCTAATAAAATGCTCTTGCTTTAGAAGCCAATCAGATACACAGGTTTCATAATATGGAAGAAAATTTGGTGTTTTCTTCCATATCTTGACTTTGCTGTTCTCTTACTGACTGGCATGCACTTGTATTTCCTTCAGTAAATTTGGATGTAGGCTAGTTTGTAATGTTTGCTTTGTGTGTCAGCCTGGAATAGCTCAGTTGATGTCTCAGAAAATGAAATATTCTTTCTCACTGCAGTGCATTCAGGCGGTGTGACAAGGTTATGTCAAGTTTATGGCAGCAGGACTCGTCAAAGAATGGGAACTTCAGTGGCGTGACAATGAACAGCAAAGGCACTGGTATAGGGGCTCCGGCCCCAGCAGTGGTGGGGTATTTGGGAAAAGTCAGTTATGCTCAGTTCTCTTCCTCTGTCACTCGTGCAAAGCTCCCCTGTCACATTCAAAATTATTTCTATATTGTATTGGCAATTGTATTGATTTGATGCCCCCACAAACGAGAAACAACACAGAAATCTGTGATGTAAAAGGCGAAAGAATAGCTAATGTCTTTGTATTCTATTTTCTGTGTTGATTATTTTAAAGCTCTCTCTCTCTCTGTGATTTCTCATCTGTTGTTTTTGGTTTTTACAGTGTGAAGACAGAAATGCCTCACCTGGGAACTGCCCTTGGTGTTTGGGAAAAGGTCAGACAAATGCCCTCCGCTTTTTTGCTCTCAACTTGGAGGAGACTGTTCTGCTTTGTACAAATCCAGGGGTGAGGCCAGTTTATATTGAGTCATTACGTCACATCAGTAAAATGGTCATTTACATCTATGCTTTTCTGTCGCTTTTCAGTGCCTTTACCCATTGGTTAGTAGATCTCCGGAAGATGTGCGTGCCGGTTTGTCTAAAAATGGATGCAAGAGGAACATCTCTTCCCTGTCTGATGTTGACGATGCGTCCTCGCCTTCGAAGCGACCGAGAGAGGAGAAACTAGACGTTTTGTCTGACGTTAAACCTGAGCCATGTGATGCTGATGACATTGAGGATGCTGATGAACAGTCAACACTTGAAAAGACTGTCTCTATTAATGGCACTGAGGAACAACATCCTAAAGAGCGACCTGCTGCTGCCCATGAGGATTTAGATCCGTGTGACAAGAAGGATGTTTGTGTATCTAGTACTCAAGATGAGGTCGAGGAGGTCTTCGTAATGGATGTAGATGTGGAGTTATCAGAGCTGGTTCCTGCGCAACCTCATCTCTTCTGGAAAAACGAGGACAACCTGTGTTGGTTGGATTCGTTGTTGGTGATGCTCGTGAATTGCAAGACCATCAGAGAGACTCCATGTCAGAATGTGAAGCTCATAGACAAGTTGACATCAGAGATTTGCAGCAACTCTGCCGTCTGGAACCTTTGCTCGACGTATGATAAGACATGTGCATTTCTAAAAGCCAAGGAGCAACAGTATGAAGGTGAAAGGAAGAGAAAATTAACTATTTGTGTTACTGTATAATGTTTTGCGCGTTTAAAATATACACTTATATTAGAGATTTAAATTATTTATATGTAGGGCTGTCAAAACGATTAATTGCGATTAATCCCATCCAAAATAAAAGTTTGTGTTTACATAATATATGTGGGTGCACTGTGTATAATTATTATATATAATACATACACACACATGCTTGTATATATTTAAGAAATATTTTCATGTATATT
>JAOTRC010000018.1:14898192-14908585 GCA_027497675.1 Cyprinella lutrensis
TATTTTATATATGAATAACACATTTTCTTAAATATATACATGCATGTGTGTGTATTTATAAATACAAAATAATTATACACACAGCACACACAAATATAGTATGTAAACACAAACTTTTATTTTGAATGCGATTAATCGCAGTTAATCTTTGCACAGCCCTATGCAATTCAATTTCTTGTAAATGAAAGCTTTTTATCAATGCAATAAAATCGAAACAAAGTAAATAATTCAAAAAATAAACATACCGTACACATATTTGTTATGCATTACATATACTATTAAATGTAATGTTACAATTCAAGTAAATAAAAGGATTTTTATTTTAGACATGATAAAATTAATTTCCTCCATCATAGGTTTTTAATCTTCTAGCTTGCAGTTGAGGTTCATCAATTCACAGTGAACCACATGAATATCTCTGTGCATAAAAATATGTCAATTTGCATTAAGTATTTTACCCACATATAACTTTTTGGTTAATTATTTTCCAGGCAAATACTCCTCAGGCCATAAAAAACGCTCAGAGCTACAAGTAGCTGAGAATAAGAGCTGCTTACCTGCTTCCAGTGAGCTCTTGTGCTGAGATGCCCTGAGTGAGCCAGTCTGTGCTGGGAATTTAATAACCTTCCACCAGTAAGAAGCTCCTGATACTCAGGATCTAAAAGGGGGTGGAGCTTGCAGACTCCAAATAGGAGATTCTCAAGACAATGTGAAGGGGGCCCAGCTGTACATGATGGAATGGCAGGAGGGGGCGTTGCTTGTTTCTCACATGAAATTATGATAAAAAGATGTTCAGATGCTGTCTGCTTTCCAAGCTTTCCTTGAGAAGACACGTGAGGCCAACCTTGTGGCATTCAACTCAAAACTCACATCGTGTTTCACATCCTGAGAGACGATTTCAATCGCTGAGAACGAACACGTTAAATCAGTTTGAAGTTAGAATTGAATTAGAATGCTCTGTAATTGTAATTCTTACTAGTAACAATTCAATTAGAGACCTCTGTAATTAAAAATGAATGGAAGTCAATGGAGGCTAATAAAAATTCATTTGTAGAGCTCTCTAATTGTAAATGTTAATAGTAAGAATTGAGTTACAGAGCTCTCTAATCGTAGCTACTAGTACGAATTGAATTGTAAAGTTCTCCAATTGAATTCTTACTAGTAAAACAGAAATTACGTGTAAGGCTGGGTACAATTTAAGCTAAAACGGCTTGCCATACTCGGCAGGTCTTTGAGCTCTTCAGATGACACTCGTGATGGGACTTCCTGCGGGGTGAAAGGTGTTTCACACACTCACCTCTCCCACAGGCCTGACAAACAGAACTGTGAACCGTTCCTGACCCGTCGGGTGGCGTCACCCTGTGTAATTTACATATATGGAGTGATTTAATCCAATTAAAGGTTTTGTGCGTCGTGCATACAAAAATTGCAATTTTGGCCATATTTTATTTGATGTTATTGGATCTCATATTGCAGAAAATATAAAATAGGGCGACACACATTTAAACATTTTGGACCTATATAGATATAATATAATATAATGCATTCTTGTGGTGGCAATTAAAGCTGTGTTTTCAGCAGCCATCACTCAGAAATCATTATAATATGCTAATTTGATGCTCATAAGAAACGTTTCTTATTGTTTTCAATGGTGAAAACTGTTGTGCCACTTATTATCATGGGAACCTGAGACATTTTCTTTAGGATTTTTTGATTAATAGATAGTCCATAAGAACAGCATTTCTTTTTGTTGCATTATAAATGTTACATTGATTTAATGCATCCTTGCTGAATAAAAATATCAGTTTCTTTAAAAAAAATCGTAACGTTCCCAAACGATAGCTTTCATAGTGGTTGGAATGTTGAGTATTTTAGCAGATCCCTAATGTCGCATATTGAGCATCAGCATCCAGGAGCGCAGCTATCCATTTTATAATGGCATTTTTGGTCAATGATACAGAGGCATATGAAGGTTTTACGTGTTTCTTCGTGCATATGAATGGTGTTATGATGTAGGTCTCTGTCTTTCTCAGAATGAGTTGGTCCTCTTCACTGGGCTCTTGGAATGTCTCTGCTTTTGTCTGGCCTTTGTAAGAGTAATCATAAACAGTGCTCGCCTTGAATGTTTAATTTGGACCAAACACTTCCAGTAACCCCTCTCTCCGACCCCCGTCACCCTCCCGTTCTCTCTCACTTCGCAGTCGACAAAGAGATGAAGCACAAAAGAAGCTTTCAGCCTTTCTGATTACAGTTTTGAGGAAGACTCGTAGTTTTTACTTAGGCGAGTGCACTGGGTTCCCTGAACTTGTTGAGTCTGAGAGTTTGGATGGAGTAGAATAAGTTATCAGTTTTACAGCATCAAACATCTTAACTCACTCAAAACTTCTAATATCACTTGTTTCATGCACATTTCCTCTTGACCTTCAACCATCGGTCATGATATAGTTGCATATTCCACTGTAAGACTCTAAACGACAATTCAATCTCATTTCTATCTTGAAGAAAAACATTTCTTTTTAAATATATAGTGAGAAACACTATTTTATTCATCATTAGGCAAAGGACGTTTGATTTAGTCTATACCAGATGTAAGATAAAAGTGTCCGGATGACAGAAGGAAGGGTTTTCCAGTTTCTGTGAGATCAGGGGCTTTTAGAGTCCCACTGCGATGAGCAAACTCAGTGAGTCTGCCGGCATCAATGGCTTATCACCCAGCAACCATTGAAGCCATTAGCAGAGATTCTGCTCATTCACACACATTCAGCAGGTCCGCAGGGATGCCGCTTTGAGCAAAAGAGGCTCTTTGGCCTCACAAAACAAAACATCATATTGAAAAAACACCAGATGATCAAAATGGAAGCAGGAAGAGAATAACATATGTGTCACTGTGTCTTTATTTATGAGAGTTTTATGCAAAATACTTGCTCAAAGAATTGGTTTCGTAATAATGTGCTTACGGTTTTACACTCTATCCAATGCAAGTTAATATTTGGATATATAGGTCCAAAAAATTAATCATTTTGAATTATACTTATTTTTTTAATGATAACAATTTATTTTTTAAATGATAATAATTTTAATAGATATTAAGAAGCATCATTTCTTATATATATATATATGTGTTTTGTTCTTAAATTGAATGAAGTTAACAAAATTTCCTGCATCTCATTCAAAGAGGGCAAAAGGGAATTTCCACACTTGTAGTTCTTGCACTGACCTTGAGTGGACATTTCCCACTCCACGTGACCTTGAGCAATCACTCCTCCATAACCATATTCACACATCTACAACACTATTAAAAGAGGCCGGGACAGTCACTGTGAAAGTATTTTGCTGCCTGTTTCACTAAAGGACATTGGTGGACCAGACTCAAAAGAAAACAAAAGACACGTCCGAGTTCACACACTTGGGGAGTGGTTCTTCGGATAAGAGAAGACAGTCACAAAAGAGACTGAAGATGTAAGGCTATTAATATGGAGCGCCGACCTTAATGGGGCTTGGATCTTAACGGGATAGTTCAACCAAAAATTAAATATCTGTCATCATTTACTCACCCTGAAGTTTATTTCTTCTGTTGAACATAAAATAAGATATTTTGAAGAATGTCGGTCATCAAATAGGGTGTGGTAGCCATAGACTTCCATGGAAGAAAATACTATGGACACCATCAACTGTCTGGTTACCAACATTCTTTAATATTTTTCTTTTTAGAAGAGAGAAAAAATTAATACAAGTTTGGAACAACAAAATGACTATAGATTTTCTATTATTTTATCAAAATAAATAGTCTCAAAATCCCTTTGCAAAACCGCGGTATGCAATAATCTGGTTGATGTGAAAAGTTACTTTAAAATGTAACTTTACATTAAGCTCTCAAAAGTTAGGCTGTGTTAAAGTTGTAAGCATTTAATGTGATTTCAAAAAAGAAAAACATTCGAAATAAAACGGAGGTTATTGTCTCCAAAAGAAAAGATTTTATATTTAGGCTAATCATCTAATTTAGCTAGTTTCTCAGAGGCCAAATTCAGAGAGTTCTCACCCGAGGCATTATATCTGTTCCCTCCCATCACCCTCATGCTCTTTCTTCTATACAAACTTGAAAGTTTGAATATGTGAGGACTGTTAACATGCCGAGAGGAGCGGCATTAGTATTCAGCTCAGCCTCTGCGGTAATGAGTAGATCCTCTCTCACAGCTGCTCTCCATGTTAGCAGAACTCATATTAATATGCTAACAAAAACTATTTGTCTGATCCAAAAATGAGATTCTGAGAGGAAGAAGTGAGAAATGCGACAACGCAAAAAGTGCTGTCTGTGTAGTTTTGTGTCGTCATGGTGATGCCACGACGGTTTAGGGAAAAGTCTCCAACTAACAGGAATTCCTGCAGAGTTTTGAAGTGAATGCCAGAAATTCAGAAAGGATAAAACATGAACTGATTGAAGAGGAAAGCAGCACACTCTTTTCCCCGGGGTTTGAGCACTTTTCATTTGGAAGACCAGCCTAAATCAGCTAAGACTAGAAAATGGCTGAGAAGTCTCACTCGGTGTGCTGCATTCCTTAGGGCCTACACTATTGGGAAAAAGAGCTATTTTTTTTTAGCTTAAAGTAGAACATAAAATCATAAGCCTACATTTGAAAAGCCAACATTTCTCATAGTTTAGTTTAAATTGAAGTATTCAAATAACGCGAATTAAACTACAAATAAAACGTAAAACTTAAAAACGAAATAGGCATAACAAATAAGATTACAAAAACAAAAAAATACAAAAACTTAAAAAATAAAAACAGAAATTTTTTTTAAAAAAAATGAACAGTTTTTCTGAACATATTGTGTAAAAAAATATCAATATAAAAAATATCAATACCAACATGGTGACTCCGAACATGGTGACTCACACTTGTGTTGTGATGTAACTTTTTTTTCTTTTTTGCTAAATATCTATTTGTTTTAGCTAATTAATACAATTTCATTTCGCTGGAAATAACAAGAAAGTCTAAAATAAAAGTCGGTTGTCTATTTTCACAAATTTGACGCCACCATGTGGCCACGGTGAGAATAGTTTCAGATTTACCTGAGCGGTTTAAGTTAAACATTCAAGTTAAAGGGATAAGTTCACCCAAAAATGTATTTACTTACCCTCATGTTGTTCCAAACCTGTATGAGTTTATTTCTTCTGCGGAACACAATTACTACTGTAGGTAATCAAACAGCTGACGGTAGCCACTGATTTCCATGTTATAATTTTTCTACTATGGAAGTCAACGGCTAACGTTACTAAACGGCTAAAGTTACATTCTTCACTCATTCTTCTTATTATTATTATTCGACGACAAAAGTAAGAAACTCATACAGGTCTGTACTCAGTTTGAGGATGAGGATGTTGTTGACATCTCGAAGAAACTGGAAAAAAAGCGACGGGTAAAATATAAAGCTATTACAAAGTGGCTAGCTAGTTAGCTTTTGAACCCATCGTGACCTGCCACGAGGTCACGTCCAGCTCTAAAAAATATAAAATTGGTATCGAATCTCGACCCATGTAAAGCATTACAGTGTCATTAAACAGGTTTCATTTCATTTTTATTATGACAAATGTACAAGATAGTAAATCATATGAAAGAAACTACAATACAGTTAACAAAAACATCAAAAAGAACAGACGAACACAAAGGACGTTTCTAAAAGCTAAAACCAGACGGCATCTGTCCATCTGCTGTCAAACTACATCAGCCAATTCTCTTCAAACACTGGTGTCAACATCCCTCATTACAGAATATCAGATTTTTTTTTTATGTGAAATACAAATATATACTGTTTCATTATAGGCTGGGCCTCAATTTTAAATCGGTGTCTGTACCATTGATTTTTATATTACACAAAAAGAACATTGGCCCAATACTGTTAACAGACCAAAATGCACTGTGGTCTAGTACCTAAGGATGCTCTCGATCTCAGCACGTCAAATTATATTCTAAAGTTTTATTCTCAAAATCTGATGCCCTAATGCTGCAATAGCAAATGAATCAGACTAGAAGATATGTGCATGCCAAGCAAAAAACATTAATGTACAAGACATTTTTACACCGCTTTTGTCTATCAATGCTGACATCAAAACAATAATCCTGTCTGTTGGGCTCTTTTTTTATCAAATGCTTTTCCCTCTGAGAACAGATCATTCTTGTAAATGTTTTAGCAATCAGTGGAAATGGGACAGAGAGACTGAAAACCCTCAAAGACGAAAACAAAAAGAATGCACTGATGAAAATGAGACGGACGCACGTACAAATGTACCTACGAAACAAATTATAAACAGATGCAATCATAAAAGGACTGCTATGTATACTTTAAATGATTTAAAAACGCTTCTAATATGTTACAGCAAAAACTACAGATATACACACCAGGATAATGCAAGACTATAAGACTGGGCGTCTCACATCACGCTGCTCTCGGAAATCATTTTAACGTCATGAATTTCAACCTTTAAAAATAGACGAAACCAGGAGATGAAGAATCTCTTCCTGTATGTCTTGTAGGAAAAATGTATTGCTTGTAATTGATGATGAAAAACAAAAAAAAAACATTAATGTCATACATCACTAGTATGTTTTTAAAAAAGGAAAACATTACAATGAGTATATTCATATATTTATATAAAGAAAATGAATATAGTGCACCGAAACACAGACATAAGCAGGACGTGATGGGCGAAATAGAATGGAGATATAAAACGAGATGAACAGCACTAAACGTCAAGGAATCCCTCAGAGAAACACATCGGTGCGGGTGAGAGTCCTCAGCATTTGATCAACTTTTGAGAGGAAGATTTGGCATTTGACGCATCGAAAAGCTGCCAGAGTAAATAGTGTTTGACTCCAAATCAAAACATGGTGCTAAAACAGTCCGAAGCAACGGCGTTAGCATGTTGGCATAAAGAAAACGAGCAGTTTTTCACTATTAGACATTTCTTAGACATCTTTTGCTCTAATGGTGCGAGCAGCTCTACGACCAAGCCATAATTTCAGGTACAAATTACAATTTCCGTAATAAATAGTATAACAAAACAAAGCTTATAATGACATCACTTAATAAAAACAGTTTCCCCACCAAATGAAACCAATTCAACTTCCACTCCAATTGGATTATAAAATACGAACGGTTAAAAATGGCATCTGAGTGGAGCCGAACGTGTGGAATTTCATTGAAATCTGGTTCGTCTCTAGCCCCTCCTCTTTTGTACTGACTCCACCCACTTCCGGTTCTCTCTGAAATGTGCAACTGACAGCAGTGGAGATCAAAACGCGAGTGAACTGGACAAATGTCAGACGGGTGAGCGTGAGCATGGCTGTGTGATTAGTGTAAAAAGAGGTTTTAGAGGTTGTTTCCAGAGAGGGTTTGTTTGTCTGTTGCTTATTGAACAAGAACAATACTTTAAAAGGAATATCTCGGGGAGTCTCTCGGAAGGATTGCGTTTTTCCTTCCCTTGATACTTCAAGCTCAGTAAAATATTTACAGCTATTATTAATGTGCCGCCGACGCCGAGCTGTCCCTGATCTGCTCCGCTGGCACATTGAACGGGGACTGTTGACATGATCCGTGCTGAAAACAGGATGAGGGAAAAAAATGTAAAAAAAGAAAGAAGTTATAGCTGTTCACTGTTGCAGACATAGTCTACGAGGTCTGTGACGCCCAAAAGGTCGTCTTCATCTTCGTCCTGCGCGGGGATCTCCAGGCCATTCGGCGCTGAGGATACAGCCGACGGGGCGCTGCCGTTTTTCGGTGTCACTCCCACCTCGGGTCGTGGCACGAGGCCCTCTAAACCCTTCATTGGGCTTTGTCCGTTAGTGGGAGGAAGCTCCACCAAGTTGTAGTCCAGTGGACTGGGCCCTTTGACAACGGTTTCCTCCGACTCTTTCTCCTGCGGGCTCTTCTTCACCTCTTCCTCATCTTCACTTTCGTCAGAGTCGATGCGGTTCACGCGCTTCCGGACGGGCCGCTCCTCTTCCTCGGACTCGTCCGAATCGTCGTCGTCTTCGTCATCGTCCTCTGACTGCCTCCGGCGTTTAAGGGACAAGCGTCTGCGCCGTTTCCTGGATTCTTCCTCGGACGAGTCCGCTCTCAGCTTCTTGGGCTTCCTGTCTTCTTCATCAGATTCAGCTGACTGGTAACTAACTGGAGGAGCAAGTTAACACACTGTTAGTCTGAACCATTCCAGTTAAACTCACAATTAAATCACTGAACATATAATAATATAATATAAGAACATACTGTATCATACTATATTTAGTAATTAATGTTTGTAAGATGAATGTCTTTTTTTCTAACAATTGCGACTTTATTTCTCATAATTGCGACTTTATTTCTCACAATCGCGACTTTATTTCTCACAATTGTGACTTTATTTCTCATAATTTGCGACTTTATATTTCGCAATTGCGACTGTATTTCTCACAATTTCTCACAAATCTTATATCTCGCAATTGCGACTTTATTCTCATAATTGTAACTTTATATCTCGCAATTGCCACTTTATTTCTCATAATTGCGACTATTTCTCACAATTGCGACTCTATTTCTCATAATTGCAACTTGCAATTGCGACTTTATTTCTCATAATTGCGACTTGCAATTCAGACTTTATTTCTCATAATTGCGACTTTATATCTCGTAATTGCGACTTTATTTCTCATAATTGCGACTTTATATCTCACAATTCCGACTTTATTTCTCATAATTGCGACTTTATATCTCACAATTACAACTTCATTTCTCATAATTGCGACTTTATATCTCACAATTACAACTTTATTTCTTATAATTGCGACTTTATATCTCACAATTACGACTTTATTTCTTATAATTGCGACTTTATATCTCACAATTACGACTTTATTTCTCATAATTGCGACTTTATATCTCACAATTACGACTTTATTTCTCATAATTGCGACTTTATATCTCGCAATTGCGACTTTATTTATCATAATTGCGACTTTATTTCTCACAATTGCAACTTTATTGCTCACAATTTTGACTTCATATCACAATTGTGAGATAAAGAGTCGCAATTATTAAATTTGTATTTTTTTATTGAGTGACGGAAACAAGCTTCCATACATCAAAGACTTATTTTACCGGTACATCTTGTGAATACTGAAAAGAGCATACCACCACCAAATTAAAGTAATAAATTCTTTAAAAATAAAACACATCTGATCCTTTTGAACACGCACACACACACTTTGTGCTTATATCACTCAACCCTGAATAATTCAAGCAACATTACAGAGGTCAAAGTTATAATGATTCAGGCTTATGTTGTGAATATGCACAGGTGTAAATGGCACTGACCTTCACTGTCAGAGCTGGAAAGACGTCTGCGTTTCTTCTTTTTCTCTTTGTTGGTGCTGGCCTGTGAGCCATCAGAATCTGAACTTTCACAGTAGTTCACCTGCTGCTTACGGCTCCGATGGGACCGTCGAAAGCGGATGTCCAGATCGCTGTCACTGTATTCACTAGAGCCTTCTGTCACTGCATGCAAACAACCACACACAATGGGAAGTCAAACAGAGAAATATATCAATGAATAAACCACAAGTATGGTTTAAATTATGGCTTAAAACTCACATTTTTGATCTTTTTCAACAAAAAAGTTTTTTTTTTTGTCTACCTCAGCAGGTCTAGGTCTTTTTCTAACAATTACATAAACATAAGAAATAAACATTAAATAAAAAAATAACATTTCGATAATATAAATAAACGGCAGAATATATAACCTCAATTAAACAATTCCTATGTTGCCTTGTAGCTATTAATAAACTCAACATTTCTTATGTTTATTTAACCATTTTTATTGAGCTTAACCAATGCAGTCAATACTGAGAATCTAAATGCCTCACCCATCTCTTCCTCCTCCTCTTCATCACTTTCTTCCTCCTCTTCGTCAGAGTATCCTCTGGGTCTGCGTCTCCTGCGTGGCGGCTGCCTTCTGTTTCGACACCGGCTTGTTGTCTTTCTGTATGAAGGTCTTATCTGCGGGCCGCCCGCATCGCTCCCGAAGTCACTGTCCTCAAAGGACCGGACTTCTGCTTCACTCTCTGCCTCATTATCAGACGCCACAAACTCCTCTTCTGAACTGCAGACCAATCAGAGCAGACCGAGTGTTATTTCACCACACCATTCTATGATACTTCATAGGAAAAGCTCGGTATTTAACACTTAAAGCCCTGTTTTAAGATCGTTTCTGATGAAATAGAACGTTTAAGATTGAAATTTGACCTGAGAATTTTTTTCTCTCCAAATTTCAATCTTAACCGTTCTATTTCATCAGAAACGATCTTAAAACAGGGCTTTAAGTGTAAAATACTGAACTTGTCCTTTAAATGAGAAGTTCACT
>JAOTRC010000018.1:14986682-14997610 GCA_027497675.1 Cyprinella lutrensis
GTCAAGTGGCGTGTTATCTATACGCATTTTGAGCTATCCGCGTGTGTGCGTGTATGTCTACACCGTTAAATGTCCGAGTGATTCCACGTGTATGTAAACGCCGCTAAATGTCCGAGCGAAACGAAGCAAAATGTAGATCTACATCTGGGGAGCGATATTTTATTTTTCTTAGGATTCACCGTGATGACCAACAAAAAGCTGCTTGGTTTAAAGCAACAGCAAGTAACTTTTCCTCTGCGGTCGCCCTACAGGTTGGAAGCGGAATTGTCCATTACCGCTGTCAAATAATTTAGCCTACCGCAGGCTACTGTCGCACGCACGCTCGTTGTTTATCCAACACCGACTTTGGAATGAACGTTGTCCACAGACAAAGTAGAGTATGTTGCATGATTTCAAGAAAGTATGATGTATTGCGACATCAGAAACAAGAAAAAACAAAACAATGACTAATTGCAACGCTTAACGTAAAGCAAGTCAAATTTGTAGTTTTCTCAAGTCTCATTAGAACTACAGAAACGCGACCCCATCTTACATAGTGTGGTTGTAGCAAATATAGGACTGCAAAGCGAACCCAGAAGTGCCTTTCACCCTGTTACGACTTAATGAACCACTGAAACGATTTTGGAAACATTAAAGGTAAAAAAAACGTACTTAGTGTTGCTTTAAGAAGTGACTTTCACACATAAATTGATGATGTGACTGCATCTTACTCATTAACTAGTTGTCAGTCCCATAAATAACTGAACTCAGTATGTACATGGTCAGATGAATCAACATTATTTCAATCGCAGTGTATGACACACTTGATACAAGCTTCAATCAACTTCACTTCAAGCTTTTAAATGCGTTTTTTGTGCATGAACAGCAACAGCAGCTTTAACAGAATTCTCCTCAGAGACAAACTCAGTGACATCAAATTATGTTCAGCAGGGCACATCAGCCAAGACAAGCAGGAGATGGAATATGAAAATGAAAGAAAGAGAGAAGAGGGCCAAACAACAAGGACTGTTGATGTGCCTATAGCATGGAGAAGCTTCAACCAGTAACTGTGTGTCAGATTCTCCAGGCACTAACAATAGCGCCGATACTCTTCTCTCTCTCCCGCTCTCATGTCCCCTTGTTTCTTCCATATTTTACATTCATAGGGAAAATCAGCTCTTGTCCCATGCACCAAACTCTTGCATGTCAAGAGTTTAGTTTTAGCATCAACGCTATTAATAGGGATGTTTAGGGAGTTATTTATGCAAATCTCTGGATGCTTGTGACACCGACAGGCTTTAATCTTTTCGTTGTAGTGGTGAGGTACGTCAAGACGGGGATATTATTGGAACGCCGAGGTGTTTAATGTCAGGATTATTTTAGGATTCTCACTGCCAGGATGAAGTTTAGTGCCTTTCTAGCTAAAATCTGACCTCAAATTGTAGGTTTTAAGTGTTTGAGGATTATGTGCCCGTGAGCGCTTTGAATTGTCTCTTTTAAAGAATCGTGTTTCTCAAATGCTTGGGGTCTAAAAAAAGACTTTTGAAACGGCTTGCAGGTAAAAACCAAGAAATAAGAGAACATCATGCTGTTTTGACGTAGTGTCAACTCTTATTTCTGTGATTCACTTGCTTTTACAGACACCGTAATCTCTGGCTGTAGGATTTTAAGATTTTCAGCATGTTTTTGTGTTGGTGAGATTTACTGTAGTCATGTTGGCTCAGTGGTCTCGAATGTTGGCACATCAGGTTTGCTTTTAGCATTTCAGCCAGAAATGTGTTGTGTATAACATAGTTGTCTGCATTTTGTCGATGCATCTGCTGTTATAGAAACAGTGCTGGTAGGTAATGAAGTAAAAGTTTTCTGTCGAGTGACTGTAGCTCAGCTATCTCAAAACAGTGTCACTTTTCCAGTAATGATCACTATTGATTCATTCCAGTAAATTGCTTCAGTTTGCATGAACTCTTTCCCCGTCAGCGTTTTTGAAAAAAGTTGCCAGCCACCGCCAGCATTTTGGATCATTTTCACAAAACTTTCATGGCCCCAGAATATTTTGTTGTATGAATATGTGAATATGCAAAAAAGGTGTCTTGTTCTAGCTTCATACATGCAAGTTTCATAAAAAAGGCAACATTTTGATCATAAAACTGAGAAAATCATGTTTTTGTCAAATACTACTTCTGGATTTGGTTCAGAACGATGATCAAAACAAAAATGGAGTAGATCGAGTCCATCAACACCCCCGAAGCTTCACAGTCTATACCTCATCCTGGGTCGACATTTCATTCAGTAACATTAGACAGTTTAGATTATGCTGTTTAATGTTGATGATCATATTATTTTACATATTATTATTATTTTACTGCTTCTTCTTTATGTGTTTTGATCAGGAGATTCAGTACTGTTTTAGAAGTTACCTAATAGCGCCCCCTACCGTATAACAGTGAAAACATGGAAAGCCTGAAATTTCCGTGAATGGCGGGAAAGCGTTGTCTCACAAATGACGGAAATTTCAGCACGGTTTCATCCCAAGGCGTCATATACTGACGCTTTTGACATTGCGTCTACATCCGACGCACATGGCACCCATTAGCGTCAATATGAGACGTAGATATATATGGGCCAGAAGGCGCCTCCTAGTGGTCTAACCCTAACCCTACCCCAGACATAAACCTACCCATAAGTTGTATTGACGCTAAAGTATGTAATGTATAAGTAATGTGTGTTGTATTGATGCTAAAGGGTGCCATGTGCGTCCGATTTAGACGCAATGTCAAAAGCGTCGCTATATGACGCCCTAGGATGAAAATGCGTTGGAAATTTCCATCAATGGCTGGGAAAGAGTCAACCACAAGTTAGTTGTTTTTAGTTTTTTAAGCTTGGCATGCTAAAGTTTCCAATCAATTATTTTATCACGTTAGAATCAAAGAATCGCATCTTTATTACAGATTCCGCGATTTGATTCAGATTCACAAGCGATCGACCAACGCATTCTCGTCCTTTAGCGTCATATAGAACGCTATATGACAAAACGGCGCTATACTTCGCACATGGCACCCGTTATCATTATTATAACACACACTGTGATGGGTAGGTTTAGGTGTGGGGTAGGGTAGTCTCATATTACGCTAAAGCATTTATGACGACTTGGGTTCGCGTGTTATATTAACGATAAAGGGTACCATGTGCGTAGTATTGCCCCATTTTGTCATATAGCGTTCTATGTGACGCTAAAGGATGAGAACTGGCTGGATCGACTTGATTGGACTCAACCTACCAATATTATGGTGATCAGCTGAACTTCCAAACTAATTACGCCTAGTTTTGCCAATTTCTGTAAACTCTCTCTGCTTTTCTACAGCAAATACTGAGTGCTATTAAGGGTCCGTTCCACTGCGGTGCAAGTTACGTCATCCCACCAGTGGTAAACGGAAACTCCAGCCTTCCTGAGGTTCATGCTTCCAGCAACATTAAATCACTGCTTGTTCTGTGCCAGTAGATTGCTGTGGTCCACAGGGATGCAGAGTTATCTGTGTTGCGGTAGAAATAGGCCTTGGCATCCCAAGGTGCACACTCAGCTTACCTCCACAGTAATTGCAACCTCACATTCGGTGAATGATGAGCGCTGGTGATTTGACCTCCTAGGCTCAGAGGATGGTGTCACGTATAAACTTCACTGAAAGAACTGTGATAAACTAATTTAGAGTTGTGGAAATCTGTAATTGCCCCAAAATGATGTGTAATTTGTGCTTTTTCTTGCATTTGGAGAGTGCTTGTTTGTATTGTGACTAATTGTGGCATTTAATTGACTTAATGATTCACCACCCACTGCGGGTTTTATTCTCAGCAATGGTTAAATTGGGACAGCTCAAATACAGAAAATCTGGAATATTGTTTATTTCCATGCATTGGTTGATTTATGTGCAACCGAGTGAAAGGTTCCTAGCTGTATGAATTTTTCAAGCTTGGATATAATAAGAGGAAGCAGACAGACAACTAAATGTCTTTGTATCGCTCCATATGTCGGCTGTAAAAACAAAAGTCCCGCCTTTGCGGTAAAAGACCCGGTCAATTTTGTTTGCACATTAAAGATGCACATGATTTTTTTTTTTGTGATTTGTGCAAAAGTAGCTACAATTATTAGAAATTTATATGTTGAGACTGATCCACTTATTGAAAATTTAATTACGAGAGAAATCGTAACGCAAGGCAGTTGTAGGAATTTAATAGTCAAGTCAAAATATAGTATTTACATTAAAGTTAAAAGCTGGTGTCACATACGTTCAAATCACTTTGGTCAACTAAAAAACTAATATGCAACAAACTATATGGGAGGGATGCACCGATATGAAATTTTTGGCCGATACCGATAACCGATAATTCTTTAAATTTGAAAGCCGATAACCGATATATCGGCCGATAAATTTAAATCCAAATTTTGATCTAATTTTGAGAGCCTGATTACAAAAACTAAAGTCTCACAAATAAATCCATGTCCCAAGCGCACGATTATAATGATGTTCTCATTATAGTGTTGTATAGACGATATGACAGATTTGCGCTGCACATGTTGTACCGAACCATATTTTCATTTTTTTAAAGAGATTTCAATAATATTTCAAGAAAATCAAAAACAGTTCTCAAAAAGTGTCTCAGCTGAAGGGAATAATACATTATTTATCGGCTTTAATATATCGGACACATTTTCTTACCAGGCCGATAACGATAACATTAAAAATTAACATATATCGGCCGATACCGATATATCGTGCATTCCTATTATCAGGGGGGAAAAAAAATCTCACAATTACATTTTTCCCCAACTCATGATGTAGTCTATCAGAAGTTAAATTCAGCGTTTTGTTATAATAATGCTTAATTTAGAAGTGTAAGGGATTTCCAATTCTTAAAGTTACAGTTTCTGCTTAATCTTAAATCTTAAGTTCCTCAAGAATCAACAGTCCTCTCTTAAACATACAAACACACCTCCGCTGTTCGGCATGATGTCCTTTATTCGTCCGGACAGCTCTGACATGTTAGGTTCTGTGCAAGAAAAGACGTCCCCCCTGCCTGCCATCAAAGAGTCCAAGCCGACCTTTCCGTCTGAGAAGAGAACGCAGACATTCAATATGATAAAGCACATAACTACATAAGCAGGCATTTGCCACAGGACCGGAATGTAGATCTCTGACCTTTTGATGCGGTGTCTGAGGTGATTTTCTGCGGTTTAACAGCATGTACTGTTAAGGCTGAGAGTTTTGCTGCAGCTGTGTCTGAAGCTAATGGAGTTTTTTTATGGTCAGATGGTAAGATGCTGTGCTCAGATTTGACACAGGCAGGAGCAGAAACCTCTGTGTCACTGCAGGGCTTTAAACCGGCATCCTCTGTCTTGATATTGGCTCCAGAGTTTGTAGGTTTGGGTGGAGCGGGTATGGGTAAACTAGGCGTTTCATGGTCATCTGTCTTGTCTTGGGTTCTAACAGTTGTTCCATTGGTCTGAACCAATCCTTCGACAGGGCCATTTGTGGTCTTACAGTTCGGACACGTTCCATCAGTACATGAACAACAGGAAACTTTTGCCCTGCCCTGTGAGGTGGCGCTCTGGCAGGAATCTCTGAGTTTCAGATCAGTCTTTTCTGTGCGCTCTGAATCCCAAGGAGATGTTTGTCTGTTCCATAAATGCCTCATAATGCTGCACTGCAGCGAGATGACGTCTTTGAGCCACTACACAAAAGTATAAACAGAATAAGATCACTGGATCAGAAACACTACTGAATACAAAAGCAGTGGGTGCCTAATACACACCTGACACTGTTCATCTTCACTGGCTAAGTGCTGCGGGACATAAGCTTCTGTAAGGCCGGTGCAGACGAGCTCCCCGTCACGGATCCCTGCCGGGGCCATCAGAGAGGGAGGGTTCTGGTACTGTGACTTTATGGCATCTGGAACCTGCGAAGACCAATCGATATCTCGTATGAGTTTCAACAAAATCACTGGTGTCATACAGTGAGTGTAAAGACCGATCACCTTCAGAGTCTTTTTGCTTTGAGCATAAGCTGACCGCCCTATAGGGGTGTGCTGCCGATGTATCCTCTGCAGGAAGTCAAGTTTGACGGCATGCTGGGATATGCGGTCCTGAAACTGGTCAAATAACTGGCAACGGTTGCTGAGGGTCAAGGTTCTCTGGCTCAGCTGTGAGGAAAGAAAGAGAATGAATGAGAGGCATGTTGATAACGGCGTTTATTCAGTTTAGGATGTGGAAACGCACAAATTTAAAAGCTATTAAAAGTTTTTGATATTTGCTTTATGCAAGCTTCCTTACAACCAAGTTCTGGATGTGGTTGGGACACATCCATCTGCCTGTAGGGAAGGCAGTGAGAGGCGGATCCAAACAGTCCATGTGAAACAAGAGAGGGCAAAAGTCACACTGGATCAGTGGAGCCATTCGGCAGCTCCTGTGAGACGTAATAAAAGATTATTTATTTATTTATCCAATGTCAGGTGGGATTTACACTAATGCTCAAAGGTTTGGGGTCAGTAATTGTATTTTTAAGAAATCACTGCTTTTATTCAGCAAGGGTGCCTTAAATCAACACATTTATAATGTTACAAAAGATTTTTTACTTCTTTACAACTTTCTATTCATAAAAGCATCCTGAAAAAACAACTGTTTTCAACATTGATGATAATAACAAATATTTATTGAGCATCAAATCAGATTTAACCCTCTGTTGAAAAATGTACATATTTTTTTTTTATTATTCTTTTCCTCATCGGAATGGTACAAAACTTGATAAAGGTTTAGGCGATTGCTGTGTGAACACACACAAAAAAAAATCATGGACGTGATTCGAATGGATTAAATGGTCCTAAAAAAGTCATTTGTATAGGAAATGAAATTTGTGGAATATGTTATTTACTTAAGTCTATGCTCAAAATATATGGATATTAAATACAGGGAAAATATAATTTTGTACCATAAAATCCCCCAAAAATACAAAATATCAAATAAAAAACATTTTGAACTAAAATATAGCACATTAATTACAAAAATAAAAATCGTCATTTTTGACTGACACGATTTTTAAATAAATTTAAAAAAAAAATGCAGTCTTGGTGAGCATAAGAGAGCTTAAACTGACATTGACTGAAGCAGAATATTCAAAAGGAAAGTAATTTATTAATTTTAGTTGATTATAGTAATGGCAGAGAAAAATCCAGCAGTTCATCTGCTTCTAAATAAATTCACCATAATTATCAATCATCCGATATTTTTCAAATTAGATTTGCATTATCTGAAGAAAAAAACGAGGGCTTTTGCGAGACAGCCAAAACACAATATAATATGCAAATGAAAGCACCGTCAGTTCAATTATGAATGTTGAAGATTCTATCAGCGCTAGTCGATGATACTTTCAAACTTTAAATGTTTCATTTCTTAAAAAGTTGTCCTATTAATTAAAATAAAAACAAAAAAATATAATAATACTTATAAAGATCTTGGACCTGCTGCATGCGTAACACACTTTCACCGGCAGTGGAACCAGTCCATGATTGTCCAGCTCATGCTGTGGCCGTTTAACGTTCTTGCCTGATAACTCGTCCTTTCGTCTTCTTTTGCTGGTGCCTGAAGAGAGGAGAATAGATGCATCACATTTTAGAATCACACAATGTTAGAGTGAGATCAGGATAGGACAGGTAGATTACAGATAGATCAGGGTGTCCTGTACCTGGAAGTGCAGACGTGCAGGTGAGGTCATTTGGAAGCTGGAACTGCGTGGGGTTCCTCTGCATGGCAGCGGCAATTAGGAGGTCAAATGGTCTTTTGAGGGTGTTTGTGGTATTCAAGAGCTCAGGCTCAGAACCCTGGGCCTCATCCTCCACGTCCAGGAGGTCTTCCTCCATGTCATTCTGCTCGGACGGTGTGGGTGTGTCATTAGAAGAAGTGTTGGAGTTGGGGGTCACAGGTCGGCTGTTGGGTCGCCCCTCCAAGAGCCGTACCTGAGCAACGGCGGCCCGTAGCCCTGTCCCGCCCGACCCCATAGAGGGATCCAGACGTAATGTCCCACAATCTTGCTCAGGAGCCGGAGATGGCGTCTGCTTCACCAGCTGACGCTCCAATAAACCGTTAATTTGCTCCTTCTTCTGTTCCCTTTTCTGATTAAAAAAAAAACAAATCCAATAAAATATAAAATCCAAATAAAATAAAATGTTGCATTTCCTACAAAGTACAATACAGTAAAATATAGGACAAAAAATTATCATTTCAATATGACTAGCCCTAATGATAATTGCATTAATTATCATTTTCCTTTTTAAATATTATGTGATAATTACTATTAAAAATAATATTTTATTTAAATTTTAAAAGTAAAATCAAAGAAATATTACTATTGCAATAATACTTAAACTGTAAAAAAAAAATATTAAGTCTTCATAAATTATCTTTCAAATTATAACAATTTGACAATTATTGACAACAATTTCTAAACTATTCTCATGCAAAAATTGGATAGATAAAAAAGGGTCAAATTTAAGACATGAGTGGACACCAACCTTCTTGCGAACGCTGCAGCGATGGCACATCCAGTCACCAGGGGGCAGCATTTCTCTGCTCATTGGCGGGTTACTGAGGAAATGTAAACAAAGTCAAGAGGTGAAACTACAGGCTTCATCTAATCGAGAGCAAACATTGACAGTTAAGGCATGGGCAGCCATTCAATACTACAATAAAAGAGCATAGGACGGCAGACCAGCTTTATACTCCAGTGTACTATGAGTGTGTCATTCAAATAAAGCAAACAAAAACATGATACTATAACTTCGGCAGCTTCTAAAGCCAGGCCTACGTTAAACATGAATACAAGAGGTTCACCCAGCCTGCATAGAGATACTAAATCAATTGCTAATTATGTAACGAGTTTATGTTCCTCTAGTCTAATGCAAAGCACACATGCAAACAGACTACGATTAAACTTCTGTTCTAAAAGAAATCAGCCATGAAGCAAAAACTGGGTAAAAACACAATTAAAAACCTGTTTTAAATTTCTAATATGCTACAGTTCTTTCATATAACCTCAAAACGGACATATCTAAAAACACTTTAGAGAGACCCATTAAAAGACTCAATTCGAAACTACACAAACGAAGGCTGGATTTCCCGGGGCCCGCACAGAACCAGCTGCATGTGTTTCTCCTCAAACACACATGGAATCATTTCAGCTCCCAAACACAAAGAATGAACAATGAGAAAATACGGAGGGGAAAATCGAAATTCAAACTTCCTTCTTTCAAGCTGACCGACAGCAGCATAAAGTGAGATTCAAAGCAGCAAAGAAATGGAAATAGCGACAGATCTTTTCTCCCATACCGTGAATGTAATGGATTATCGAAAAAGAAAAAATATGCAAGGTGGGAACTTGGTTCTTTGCGTCGGCTGTTGATTGGATTTTGAGATTTGGGTGCTGTGCATACATCATCAGAGAGAAGTTTGTCCTTTAAAAAAAACAACCAGCACAGATTAATTGATCACAAGAAGACCTAAAACGTGCATTTAGAAAAAAAGATAATAATTTTCGTTTCATGTCGACTGTAGTAAACAAAGCCGAACGATCACGCAAACATCTGACAATCTGAGTGAGATGATTAAGGAAAATCTATCTCAATCTCAATCAGATCTCTCCATAATGGAGACGTGATCGTGGGTGGCCTTCAGATGCCCGTAGTTAATGATTATTTCTCAGCTCCTGGCTCAAGAAACATCAGACAGCATATAAATTAACAAACCACAGCCTCTATAATGTTCCATCTGAAGATGCAAGAAGAAACCTCAGCCAAAGCGGAGTTGTCACAGCAAAAATGCAGCACAAATTACGTCTGCGCTTCAACTAAAACAGCATCACAGTCCTGGGTTTGGGCCCAATTTTGTCCTAGCATCACACACACCAGCACTGTAGATGGAAGGCAGCGGGGCAGTGATCACAACACAGTAGGTCCCCTCCTTCCCGGCAGCTGTCGCAGGTGTCGTGATTGGTGGCCCTGCCGGCTCTCCTGGTGCTCCTGTCCGGTTTCCTGGTCATCTTCTCTCCATCCTCAGACTTGGGCGGCGCTAGCAGAGTCTGGATTTGCTGCAGGAGAAAAGCGAGAGAGGTTCAGAGACTCATTAGTGAAACATCTGCACTCGTCTTACATCACATCAGCCGCTCAAACCATTGTTGGGCCGTGACCGCGAGCGAGCGCGCGCACGCACGTTCACGTGAAGGGAGCCTATGGATGACATTAGTGAGCAATTAGCGGCTACATTGAGAATACTAACCAGGCAGTAACAGAGGAATAAACGGGTGTATGAGTGTGTTTGTCTTACTCTTACCTCCATCAGCCCGCCGGAGGTATCCAGATCGTACACGATCGTCGGGGTCTCCATTTTACCCCACATCAACACAGGCCAGGACTGTTTCTGACTCCCTTAGCCGCTACACCCCGACTCCTGTCAGTTGAGTAGCCTCTCGCTTCTATTAAAATCGCCTCGGAAATCCCGCCCGTGTCTGTTATGGCTCCGCGCGGGCTCTCCGTTAATCGAGCAGGCGCGCGGAGGCCTCTATCCCCGGTGCTGTGCGAGACTATGGCCCGGCATGAGAAGGAATAATAAAGACAGAGGAATTATCATTAAGTCCATGATGTGAAGACGTCAAACATCAAGCCCCCCGAAGAACAACTCATCCGAGGAACTGGCAGCGGCGAAAAACAGACGTTTTTCTCCCGGTGAAAGAGCGACTTAACAGCAGAGCGTCTCTGTTGTGATGAAGGAACGCTCGCGCTAACTGACGCACAAATCTGTGTGCGCATGCGCGGGCCAGTTAGCTGAGTTGGGAATCCAATAGACCTTATTCAGAGCAGCGCCATGACAGGTTTGAGAGTGAGGCTGTGAGGGATAGACTTACCGTGTTTCC
>JAOTRC010000018.1:15442842-15457386 GCA_027497675.1 Cyprinella lutrensis
CTATCTATCTATCTATCTATCTATCTATCTATCTATCTATCTATCTATCTATCTATCTATCTATCTATCATCTGTCTATCCGTCTATCCGTCTGTCCGTCTGTCTGTCTGGAACATTACAAATGTAAATGCATACATCACATTTCAATTGAATGAATATGCAAATGAATAATTGATTATAATAGCTGTAATAATACCAATTGTTGTATATTAATTTATTTAGCAGACACTTTTCTCCACAGGTGCTCTCTTAGATTCCTGGTTTATTATGCAAGGCAATCAAAAGAGCTTGTCAATAGTAAAAAGTTGAACTTTTTAATGTAAAACTTAGTTAAAGCCTTTTAAAGTAAAACCTATGCCATTTTTTTTCACTGTTGTAAATTGCCCCCGCATTTACATTTGTGTCTTCAGAATGTTTATGAAAGTTTTTACATTTAGCATTTACAACAAATTAAATTCAATCAAATTGTAAAGAGTCACAACTGAGTTGTTGTCAAACCAATTATTTACACCCCCAATGAACATTGTATTTTTTGTCCCTGTCCAGGTCGGCTCATCTGTCTAGTGAAGACCTGTCCACGAGTGTGTCCCTGCAGCTGTTTAATGGAGAGACCCAGCAGTTGACCATCACCCTGGAGAACATCGGCACAGAGACGCTGAACACGCTGGAGCTGACGTCCAAAACTCTCACCACTAAAGGTACACAAAACACACAGTCCAAACAGCATCTCGCTCTTTATCGCGCCGTAAATGCTCCGGCGGTTTGGATGCAGCTGTAATGGGACGGCGGTTCAAAGGCTCTGCTGATTGTTCTGAGTTCGTAATAGAGTCTGTGCATTAGTCTGATCACTCGAGCCCATCTGAGTTTCCCCGTGACTCCACTGTTTTGATGTGCTCTCTCTTTGAATAAAGACGTCTGCTTTTACGCACATTCGTCTCTGCGTCTTTGAGGATGGAAAATAAGACCACGTGACGCTCTTAGTGGAATTCCACACACACGCGAACATGAAAAGCGTTGTCTTTGGACTCCAAATCTCGGTGTGTGTGTGTGGTTCCTCTAATCCCAGACAGCTTTCAGCATCGGTGACTGAGCAGGTGGCCTTCACACACACACACACACACACTCTCTTCTTTGAAGTTGTTGTGGAGCTGTCCTTTGACTGAGCTGCGTGTGTGTGGATGTACTTAGCTGTACTTTGATGGATGTGGCCCCAGATAAGCTAAATCTGACAAAACCTACCTATGGGAGCATGTCTTTAATTGGAAAACTGCAAATGGATAATCACCAGTAGATTAACAATCATCTAGTCGATTAGTGAGGTTTGTGTTGTTTTGACATTTGTATTCAGCAAAATTCATCAAAAGTGACGGCAGAGACATTTATAATGTTACAAAAGATTTCAAATAATTGCTGAAAGAATCCCGAAAAAAAGTGTCATGGTTTCCACGATAATATCAACGTTGATAATGCAATTATGTGTTCATCATTGATAATAAAAAAATGGGTTACACTTTATTTTACAATACGTGCCGTGTACTTACAGTGTAATTACCTACACTGAAAAAAAAACTGTGTTGGATTTACATGATTTGATAGTGTACATTGGTCCCACATGAACCAATTAATTTACACAAACATAATTTATTCATGTTTCTTCAACATCATGGAATTAAGTCATTTTAAGTGATCCGATTAAGTAGTCTCAAAGTGATTTTAAAACGCTCCCTGATTGGCTGTTTCAGGTATTCAAATTCATATATTCATGTATTCAATTTAGATTTAATATATTTTAGTGTCTCACAACTTAATTTCTAGTCTATAGCCTGAAGTTAGCTAAAGTACTTGTTAGCATACTGAATGCTCGGGTATACATACACCATCAGCAAAACGCAGTTGCTATAAGTGTAGTTGAATCGGTCCACATCCTAACCAAATGATCCACTCTTATTTTTGTTATTTAAATGGTTCTAATAATTCCAATGTAATTGAACATTAAACACAATTACACACTAACTTTTTTCTTATTTTCTCAAAAACATATAAAATAACACTTCATTTCAACATTTATTCTCTCGTAATTCAGATATCTGCAAAGCATGCTGGGAATTAACATGCACTGCCCAGTTTCAGTTAATGCAACACAAATCAATCATGTAATCAAACACTAACAGATTAAGTAAACTTAAATTGTACATATATTTAAGCAGATTGGACACAATCAAATTAAGTTTGGACAAAATGTAAAGCAATTATGTTACTTAAGCTAATTTTAAGTAAGCAATTTGAACAAGCAGCAAAAAATCATTTTTTTCAGTGTGGGGGAAGCAAATCTGGGCGAGAGACAGAGTGTGATTTTATATAAACTTATATAAACTAATATAATTTATTTTCCTGGACAGTTTAAAGCTCATAACCATATTATGTCGTTACTTGAAGAGTGCAGTGTTATGTTGCATCATGCAGTATTTGTCCTGAAAGGGCTACTGAGTAAATCTGTTAGTAGTAGAGTAGTAGTGTGTTACCTCAATAAATTTGAGGTCATTCCTATTTTAATTCTATACATTTTTATCATTAACTTTAAAAGCACACTTTAACACTAAACTAACAGTCAAAGGTAAAGAAAAACAAATAAATTCCCAAAAATTTAAACGGAATTTGGAAAAAAAAAATGAAACGGAATTTGGGAAAAATAAAAAATAAAACGGATTTTATAGGACTCTACTGGCTCATGCCAGCGCCAACACAGATCTGAACGTTCAGATCTGAACGACAGATCTGTCATTTAGAAATAAGATCGAGATCGCAATCTTTTAACGCTTAACCAGGCAGCTCTAGCATATGGGATTAATGCCGTGAAGCCACGAGTACACAATGGCTTTTATTTTTAGCAGAACAAATCCTTTTCCATAGAAGGTACAGGTGTTTTACACAATCAGTGTAGTCAATCAGAGGGAAAGCAAACAAGCGGACTGCAGCAACAATGAAAGCAAACTATCAAAACTGGTTCATGTCAATCTTCAGTCTGTTTTAAAAAAAGAAAGAAACGCAAAACAGGCAAAAATGAAATGTGTCAGGACTGGGCTGATCTACTGGCTTAGAGACTCATGCCCCGATGCACAATGATGATAAGCAGAGGCTGTCACTGGAGACACACAGAGGCTGATTTGCATCTTCCTGGGCTGTGGTTTACTCCTGCTTTGTTTGTGTGTTCTTCCCGAAAGACAAAACGAGTCCAGGCAACAGGTGTGGTTTCAACAACTGAGTCTAAACACTCCCGACAAAGTGAAGAAATATTTGACATAAAACAAAGAGAGAAAACCACGTCTTCACCTTTCTGTTGTCCTGTGACACTGACACCTTCTAATAAGGTAAATTAGGGATGAGAAAATACAGTGTGTGATCTATTAAAACATACAAAGTATATGAAATAAAACGGAGATATATTGAGTTGACACATATTTGACAGAAACAATAAGACTAAGCTATGTTGAGTTAAATAACAATTAGTTTTCTGTCAATGAATGTATCCAAACACTCACCTGTCCAATTAAACGTGTAATATATTAAAGCGTTGTTGGTTTATCCATGGTTTCTAAAAATCCTACAGCACATATTGTGCTTTTAATGGTACATTGAATCCTTTGTGTCTTTATGCATGTGTTGTATGACTCTTAGCTGTGTGATCATAAATTAAGTGATCAAGGGAAGGAGAAAAACTGTTTTGAGTGAACGCACGGGGTAATATCACAATGCTCCAGGCTTTTTCGAGCACAGAAGCAACCAGGGAATTTCATAGGAAAAATAGCATACAAATTCACTTCTCTTTGTCTTTCACACACTCACTAAATACAGATGGTTGAAAACAGCAACTGCGATCGGTCTTTCGCAAACGCAGCAAGAGCAGTTTAGCGTTTGACCACTTTTAGATACGCTCTCGCCATTTTGAAGTGCGTTCATTTTGTTTATTTCGACCCTAGACTAGGGATGCACCGAATATTCGACCATCACCAAAGACTTTTATCACCGAAACAATATGGCCGAAATGTTGTGACGACGCAAACAGAAACGTGCTTGTCTGAAGCAACATGTCTGCAGTGTGGACGTATTTCGGTATATCTGATGTTGCGTTCACACCAAACGCGAACAGAGCGTCTGGCGCGAATTATTTCAGTGTTAAGTCAACGTAAAGAAGTGTTTACATGCGTCTAGAGGTCCTGCGGAGCGAATGAGGCGTTTTGCACGGCGGTAGACGCGAATTGAGCATCTGGCGCATTATGCGTGAAAGATTTTATTTGCTGCATGCACGCGTTTGTCGCAAATTCGTATCTGACGCCCAAGTTGAATTTTTATTTTTTGGTTACAAGAGGTAAAAACGATATGTAAATACTGTTCGTTTTCTCACACAAACCGCTCGTTTCGTGTCTTAGGCCATCAATGTGTACTTACATTCACGAGTCATTAAATCATGTTTAATTTGGACTTCTCTTTGAGGTGGTCAATTCTCATTCAATAGTGTCAGTCAAATCAATAACATTCATGAATATTAAGTGTCCCCAACTAAGCAAGCTACAGGCGCCAGTGGCAAGGAAGTAAAAAAAAAGTCTATATGTGGGGTTCCTGGACTCTTAATTAACCTCATGTTGCTTTCATTACTTTGAGAAACATACAAAAAATGACATTTTGGAGTGATATTTTTTGTCATTATTAAACACTGACACAAAAAATCTTTTATTTTATGTTCCACAGAAGGAAGAAGGTCATGGAGAAGGTTTAGTCCTATGGAAAGAATAGGAACACGCTTGGTTTCCCATATCCAGACCATGAGGATGTTTTCCGTTTTCTACCAACAGAGGCTGGAACACCACAGGAATGACCACTTAAATACATCCACGTAAGGAGAGGATGATAAATTAGCACTTAATGAGACGTGTGTGATGGATTTTATGCTTTGTTCTTGTTTTCTTACAATCTTTCCATACTGCAAGAGTTGAACAAAAAAGAAAGGGTAGAGAAAAGAAGCAAATACCCCATGCTCTCCACCAAACTTGCCGGCCAAATATTGTTTCACATCACACATATCTGCCTGCCAATATGAGGCAAGGGGAATTTCTGCAAGCACTCAGCATATCAGTCCTCACACTCACACACTGCTCCAATTAAAAATGAAAGAACAACAAAAAGGGCCTCGAAACACATTCTTCACCTTATAATCATTATAACAGAGTGGAGGTACAGCCAGCACCTCAACACTCATACAGGAGCTACACTTCTTCATTCACCCGTCGTCGTGAATCACACGCCAACAAAACCAATCAACCCTTGATCATTTCCAGTGATTCAGCTGATCAATGAATCAGTCCAGTCAGAGTACGTCTGGACGGCCGGAAGTGAGCATGAGCCGACAGACAAGCTGTGCTGTCTCATAGAAAGTGAACAGAGCCACAACTACTGTGTGGTTTTATATGGAAAGCTGACGTCACATTGATTATGGAGTGATTATTGTAAAACAGTAATGACCGAATGAGCTGAAGTTGATTTAGGCTTTGTTCAAATCCGGTCTTTCGGACTAGCTGTCCATACTCTCATTTCGCAAGTGATTTTAGATGTATACTATAGTATATGTCTATTTATACTAGAAGTATTATTACTATAGTATTTAGGGAAACAACATCAAGCGATATTCATACAGAATGTGGTTGTTTCTTCAACTATGGACACTTTTGGCCCTGTGGTATCTTAAAACACACTTACTAGTTTGTTTGGTAACACTTTACTTAAAGGGGTGTGCATAAGACATGACACCTTCATAACCATGACATGACCTATGTCTTGAATATGGAGTAGGGTTTATGCATGTTTGTGACAACTGTCATTAAGTGTCATTCGCTCAGTTATGACATTTTGAATGCAAATATGACATTGTTTAAGACATCTCGACATAAACCAATACATCATAACCCGTCAGTCTTTGTCATGACAACTTGACATTACTAAGACAACACAACCAATTGCACGTGAATGCACAGATAGCACTAACTAAATCATTCGCGCTTAACATGCCAGATGCACAATTCGCGGCATTCGCTCGAACTTGACGCGCGAATGAGACATATTCGTGTCTACCACTCCACAGGTGTGGTAAACACGAATTTTTTTACGTGCGTAACGCGCCTCTGCATTGACTTAACATTGAAATCATTCACGCCTGACACGCTATTCGAGTCTGATGTGAACGCACCATTAGGTGTTGCAACATTTTATTTTATTATTTTTTTTTTTTTACCAGCAAGAGTTTTCTAGAAGGAGAGGATGGATATTCCAGAGCAACTTGCCATTTCTGTCTGGCCATCGGCCAATTCCACATAAAAAAGCTTGCCACATGGTGCTAATGTCCACTGTACTGGTTAAAGTGCAAGTATGCCATCAAAACCCATGCCTGAGAAAATGGCTTTTTAACAGCTGTCCACTACAATGATCTCTATGCATGAAAGGGTTAATAAATAAACAAATGAGTGTTTTAAATAAGTGTAACGTGCATGCATACGTGGTGACAGAGAAAGGTTAAAGTCGAGCAGACAGAGCATGACACAGCAGCTGTAGAGAGAGATAATACAGCTGCACTATAGACGGTTTCTCCTCTCGCCTGTGAATGTTTAAAAACAGCTCAGTGTCACGTACAGCAGCATGTCTGTTAATGAAACACCTCCTTAAAAGATCTAGACGAACACATTTCTACAGACCAGCACGTTCCCACTGTTCCCTGCTGGAAAACTAGGTCATTGCAGATTGGCCAAGCTAGGTTTGGAAACATGATGGCTGAGGGTCCAAGATGCTCTACCAACTTCAAAAACTGGCCCACCAGCTGGAAGAGCAGCTACAAACCATCAGAAGCTTGTTTCAGTTGGATGTCCCAACAGGATTCACATCGCCCATCACACCCCAGGATAAGCTTTTAATACTCCAGCGGTGTCTGGTTCTGGAGCCTGATTCGGTTGGATCTCTCTCACAGTCTTTAGGTTGGACCGAAGCCCAGGTCTCTCTTGTGTTTTTGGCTAAATGACTAGAGCGTCCCTCCCCACGGCACTACCCTCACGCTTCAGTAGACTGAAAAAGAGCTGAATATTTTCTGTCTTTTATTTCTTCTGCTTCAAGAGAAGGCAGAGTGCCGGTGTTCATTCAAACTAATGATCTGCAAAACAATAAAATATGTGATCTACTTTTACTCTGCTGAGACAGTCTTTCTCTCGGCTAAACATTGAATATGACAGACGGCGCAGCACTTCCGTCATGCGATGTGCGTGTCTTGAGTTGGGCTCCAAAATAGACACTGGATAATAGACAAAGAGTATTACATTAATGAATATTACGGCACTCTTTGTTGATTTGTTCATTTATCTTTGCATAATTAACAATTATGCACTTAATTACATTGTAAAAAACATAATTACATTATAATAAATGTATAATAAGACTAACTTTCAAAAAGAATTGCTACTTTTCAGAAAAGAATCGCTTCACTATTTTTCAGAAAAGAATCGCTACTTTTTCAAAAAGAATCACTACTTTTTCAAAAAGAATTGCCACTTTTCAGAAAAGAATCACTACTTTTTTCAAAAAGAATCGCTACTTTTCAGAAAAGAATCACTACTTTTTTCAAAAAGAATTGCTACTTTTCAGAAAAGAATCGCTACATTTTTCAAAAAGAATTGCTACTTTTCAGAAAAGAATCGCTACTTTTTCAAAAAGAATTGCTACTTTTCAGAAAAGAATTGCTACGTTTTTCAAATAGAATCGCTACTTTTTCAAAAAGAATCGCTACATTTTTCAAAAAGCCACAGAAAAAAAGTTTAAAAGTTGTTTTTAAACCACAACTTCAATATGTGCTTCTTTTACAGATCCATCTAACGATATCTTTTGCATTTCTAATCCAAACAACGTCAAACTCTGCACTGCACTTACTCGTGCCCGTAGCAAGACACCCATCAAGTTTGAAATCCATTAGACAAACATTATTCGATTAAAAGACAGATAGACGTTCCTGTAATTTATAGCTAGATTTGTAAAAAATGTGCAAAACAATATGCAATATGCGATGTCATTTACATTGATATTTTTCATGACTAATAAGTCAAGGGATTGGGTTTGCCACCACATGTTGAGAACGATTTAAATGCGTAATTATTCAATGATGATATTAGATAAAGACACAGCTGGCAATGCTTCATGCAGTGGGGTGTGGTTTTGCATGAGTGGAATACAATTGCCGGTTACCATAGTAACCATTCATTTACTATGGGAAAAAGAGATACTTCCTATAGAGTGGGAATTTGCAGAAACAGACGTTATATCTGTGTTCCATGGGATGCAAGTGACCTGAGGGTAAGTGAACGATGGCAAAAATCTTCTCATCCAAAAGACACAGCGTCTTCCAACTTAAAGGAGGGAAAGTGTTGCGTCAGCGACGCTGTGACTGCCAAAACTGCCTTATCTCACTCTTCCCTTAAGATTAGTCCCATTTCATCAGCTGTTATTTTGTAGGCGCCTGTGTGATGCAAGGAAAGCAATCACGTTTTTTTTTATGTGAGTAGAAATGAGAGTATTTTGTCTCATCTACATAATTAACAGTAGAGTTTGGTATCTGAAGATCTGCGGTTGTGTGGTCTGAACCGCATACCCTGTGGCTCAGATGTTCTCCGTCATCTCTGAAAAGAAATCACACCAGTCAGCAAGGCAAGAAGAGCGAGGGCCTCTGAACGCTGTTCCTTCATGTAATAACACCGAAAGAAATTCCGTCTTTCCGCTGGACCGCCGGCCAAGGAGCGTAAAATATCTCACTCTGTTGAATGTGATCTTGTCAAAGGCGGCATTAAATATTGATCAGGCGAGAAGATGGTCAATAAGTCAGAATTCAGATGTTCTGCTGGGAGCCCGGCAGCCACAGTCAAACACAGGCAGAATTGTTATGGATCCCGACCGAGAGAGATGAAGGAAATACTGCCGCCCGCCTGGTCTAAATATCACACACTGCTTTAAATTACATCATGCGCCATTGTCTATGGGGGAACTGGTGTCATCTTGTTAAAATATCCTTCGCAGCTGGTTAATGGTTTAAAAAACTTGCAGGAGCTCTCCAACAGGTAACACCAGCACATAATCCAAACTAGTTTCATTTTAAACTTCCTGACACTCTGGATTGATTGAGATGTTCTCTGTTGTTTTCCAGACAGCGCTTGATAGCCGAGGGCAGAGGGGCAGGACTCGCGTCATCCATCATTTCCACAGCAACTTGCCTTCTTAGGGACATCTGTGCAATCAGTGGAGCATCAGCCCTCGAGTCAGGCACCGCTGCCTCCGTCCAATCCTGCAAACGGTCATCAGGACGGCCTCCGCCGGACCAAACGGGAAACACAGCCCTCATTCTCATGTTATTTATGTCACTGTCTCAAGCAGCAGGGCTCGTCTCGTTCCCGTCAATCTGATGGTCTTATTTTCAAGTCATCGTCTTTGAGATCAACAGATGATCGACAGCCTGAGAGCCTTTTTTCTATGCATTTTGTTTTGTATGTAAAGGCAGGAGTCGTTTACTTTTTCCCCCAAATAATTTAGTCAAATAAATAAGGAAAGAACAAGATGCTAAGGTTAAGGTATTTTAAAAATTGAAATGTTTTCCTCATATTTTGATGGTTGAACTTGTAGGGTCATTAGAAGCCAAAATTCCCCCTGGACATCAACTGTACAACAAGGACAAAACTTTGCAGTTAAATTGCTATTTATTTTAAAGTTAAATGGATTAGTCTAGAGCATTCTTTTTGAATGGTTAATTAAAATAACCAGTTCATTAGAGATTGTTCTCTGAAAGATTGTTCATGACTACACTCATTGTACTGTACGTATTCTGTTTACTACAGTGGATTTGTTATTCACAACTCAGAACACCTTAGCAACCACTCAAAACACCCTAACAACCACAAAGCAACAAATACGTGTTATTCACAACTCAGAACACCTTAGCAACCACCCAAAACACCCCAACACAAACACAAATCAACAAAGATTTATTTTTCACAACGCAGATTTGTTATTCACAACTCAGAACACCTTAGCAACCACCCAAAACACCCTCAGAACACATTAGCAACCACCCAAAACACCCTAACAACCACAAAGCAACAAAGATTTGTTATTCACAACTCAAATTTGTTATGCACAACTGAGAATACCTTAGCAACCACCCAAAACACCCTAACAACCATAACTCAATACTCCAGTGTGTTCTCCATTGGCCACTTATATTCTACAGAGGTGTATTGCATTCACTTGAGGAAACAAAATCTACTATTTTTTTTCTGAATTAACAAGTTAATTATCTCAGAATTAGGAGATAATTTTTCATGAAAATTGTTTTTTTTTTTGCTCTGTTTTTCTGAATTAACAAGTTAATTATCTCAGAATTACGATATCATTTTTCATGGAATTTTTTTAGCTCTGTTTTTCCGAATTAACGAGTTAATTATCTCAGAATTATGAGATCATTTTTCATGGATTTTTTTTTGCTATGTTTTTCTGAGTTAATGAGTTAATTATCTCAGAATTACAAGAATTTTTCATGGAAATTGTTTTTTTTTTTTTGCTCTGTTTTTCTGAATTAACAAGTTCATTATCCAAGAATTACGAGATCATTTTTCATGGAACTTTTTTAGCTGTTTTTTTTCCGAATTAACGAATTAATTCTCAGAATTACAAGATAATTTTTCATGGATTTTTTTTACTCTGTTTTTCTGAAGTAACGAGTTAATTATCTCGGAAGTTCATTTTTCATGGAAAAAAGTTTGTTCTGTTTTTCTGAATTAGTGACTTGATTATCTCAAAAAAATTATTAATTCATAAAAACAGAGTGAAAAAATGATTTTCAAGAAAAATATCTCATAATCCTGAGATAATTAACTCATTAATTCAGAAAAACAAGAGTAGATTTTGTTTCCTCAAGTGAATGCAATATGCTTCCATAATATTCAGCAAAATAAAATGTACAAATACAAAATGTATCTGTTTCCACTAAAGATATAATCCCTTCTTTTCTATTACAGCCAAGTGTTTCTGAGGTTCTAAAAAGCATTTGTTGTTACGCTAATAGGAATGTTTTCCAAAAAGATGTGAAATCTGAAAATGGCATAGCAAGGTCAGCGCACTTGTAAAATAACGAGATGTTTGCGCAGCATCTCTTCAGTCCGCAAGAACAACCCAGCGACAACACAACCTCCCGCCTCACATGAAGAAATCTGTCCACCTGAACACTCTCGTACTCTCGGCAGCTCGTCCTGATTTCACTGTCCTTTCCGCAAAAACCCCGGCTGTTTTTAGACAGAGACTCAGTGAACAGGATGTTAATGGATCATCAGAGATCTGACAGGGGCACTGCCATCGGGGGGGTGGGCTCAGAAACAGGGAGAGGGGCTGAACAGAAAGCCCTGCATTATTTATCCAAAGTTAAAATTAATAAGGTCAGATTCATCATTGTCTTCTTCTTCTGCTGCTTGAATTTTTAATGTTATTCACTGGCTGAAAAGAGCATTCACCAACCCTGTGTTAGATTATACATCAGGAGTTGATCCCTCACAGAGCTGCAGGTCTGAAGAGGATTATGGGTAACTTTTCCTGAGTTCATGCCGAACACTCTCCTGCACAGAGCATATGAGAACAATGTAGTGATCTGCACTGATCTTTAGTCTCTCATTCTGCAACCGGGTGTCTGTTTTTTCAGTTCATCCATCCATCCCTGGAAGTGTTTTTCACATTCTGGGAAAGGCTGAATAACAATTTGCATGCAATTCTTCCTTTATATTATGCAAAACTAGGTAATGTCCCAAATTATGCACCAATTTTACAATTCTGTCCAATAAAATAAACTGATGGGATTAAAATGTTAAACGAGTAGTTGATCATTTACTCTCCCCCATGTCATCAAAGACGTCCATGTCTTTCTTTCTTAAAGTTTTTTGATTTTCTCCATATAATGGACTTCAATGGGAACCAAAAAGTTCAAGGTCTAAATGAGAGTTTCAGTGCAGCTTCAAACGACACCAGACGATGAATAAGGGTCTTATCAAGCAAAACGATCGCTCATTTCAAAAATAAATAAAAAAGTTTAAGTTTTATAAGTTCAAATGGTCGCCTTGCTCTGTTCTGGTCACGTTTGTGACTCTCCTGTTCGAACTCTTCTTCTGAATCACGAATCTTTTTCTGAATCATTTGGTTCATTCAACGAACGACGTCAATTATTCCTTACTTAATTTATTGATTGCTATCAGGATGTGAAGAGACTTTCAACCAGCATATCACAAATCACTTATTTAGCATCCATGGTATTGGTATTTTTTCATTTCATTCCATTATCTTTGTAGTTGAAAAAGGTTCATTGTTCTTCACACAAAGAAGAAAATGGTTATTTTAAGAACTGTTCACTAAAAGGTTGTTTGTGGAACCCTAAATAGTTCTTCTGTGGCATCAAACCCCATTTTGGAACATTTATTTTTTTTAAGGGTGAACTGAAATAGCTCTTCATGCTCTTATAAACTCCTTAAACTTGTTGACTATTTCAAACTCAAAGTGGGTCAGGATTTCCCTGGCTGGGTTTAAATTCTTCCCGAAGATTGGGTTCAAAATGACTCCATTTTATCCTCCCTGATAGACCCAAATACAATGCATGGAGGCTGTGGAGATATAGTCTCATATTTAGGTCAAACCACTTTGTGTCACACAGAGAAAAACAACCACACTGAATGTGTAAGTAAAAATGGGATTATCTTCACCAAAGTGCCTCATTTTCAATATAGACTCTCTTCTGTGCAGTTGTCTCTGCTAAAGTGTGCTAAATCGGGAAACTTCAAAGTGGGAACAGCGGCGGCTGCATGAAAGTAAAGATGATCACTCCTGGAAGTTTCCAAAGGTCAGCGTGGATGGCTAAAATCTTAATTAACCCCCCACAGCAATGGCACTCACGCCTGTCAGCCACACCGCCCATGAGAAAATGAAGCAATTTTGCTGCCGGGAAATGTCTCTATCTCTGTATTTTAAGCCTCACGGTGGGTGAAGTGCAGAAACCTGCTCTGGGAAACTATAGAAACATCCATTTAGCTGCAATATCAGGGTGTAAAATATTTAACGGTTTACTCTACCTTTTTAAACAGATGCCCTTTAAGACTACACGTTTTAGATTGATTTAAACTAAAATGCAAACTTTGCTAAAACCTAAACTAAAATGAAAATGCAAGAAAGGCGAATTCAAAATGTTAAATACTTTAAGATGAGAGGGAGTAAATAATGGCAGATTATGTTATTTTTAGGTAAACTATTAAAAACGGTAAAAAGATTTTTGAAAAGTTTATAAAGGCTTCACTGCAACCCAAAAAACTTAATGTGAAATACCATGGCTGGCTAACTTCAGTCCAAACCTCCGTCTCCATAGATCCAGGGGAAATTTTCAAACTCAAGCCTTTTGGTTTCCGCTGCCAGAAGAAAAAAAAAAACAACATATAGCTTCATTTCAATTTTACAGGGTGACTCAGATTCCAGAGATGCAGGATGAATAACAACACAAAAAAGTCCAACAAACAAAAACATGAAAGAACTGATCTCCAGGCATCACAGAGGACCAACAGCACTGCCAAAATACATTTGTCATATTTTATAATACATATGCTTATTAATGAATGAAGGCGGCCAAATGTCACTCTGTTATTTTGTAGCAGTATGAACGGCCCAAAGAGTGAAAATATGTGCAGAAAGGACATAAATAAATGACGGGCAAAGAAGCTTTAATGCATTATGTAGAATCTTGCTGAAAGCTTGAGGAACGGCATAAAAATGCAGGCTGGGAGGAAGGTCTCATTGTAGAGCTGTGATCTTTGAAAGACCCTGAACAAGTCCAGGAGGCAATATAAGCTCAAAACAGATTCGGAGAAAGAGCCCAAAGGAGTCTCTCGACCAGAGCGGATTTACTGTATCATGCGCACAAGTTCTGTGCTAACTGATGCATTTAATTCAAAGCATTTCGCATCGGTTGGAGATACTGCTAACACAGATGCTATGGCAACACGATTCAACCCTCATGAGAAAATAGAAAAAGCATGTCTGTATATATAACTCACGTGAAATACACCATTTAAAAGCATACAGAGGAATGCCTTGCATCCCTTTCGTGATAATGAGTGGAACTGTCGTTCCTGGACTTACAATCAACATAAAACACATTCACCATATTTTACTACCAAATTGTGATGTTACTTACCAGTGAAATATATTAGTGGGATTTTATTCACTAGGAAATTAATTATTGAACCATTACAAGTTCATGAATGCATCATAAATAGTGTTGAACATGCTAGGGTTGAGAATGCCTTATAAATTCAAATTCAATTCTTGAATTTGTATTGAGGTAGAACTGTCTGAGTTTAAATGTTTCTTTGACAATCTAATAAATGAATTTAACTGCCATGTATGTATGTTCGTATGAATGGATGGATTGATATGTTTGAGTGTGTGTGT
>JAOTRC010000018.1:15487578-15501181 GCA_027497675.1 Cyprinella lutrensis
CTCTGGGTCGAACATGTATGGGCGAATCATTCCGGTTGCCATTTTACAACATTGGATGTTTTCAAAACAATTTCCCCAAAGTGCATTGACGGCTGAGTTGAAACTCATTATAATATGCAAAACTTTTATCCACTCACAGAAGTGGGCATTTACTTCCAAGTCTTAAGTGCGAGACACCCATAAAAACCGAGCGTTTTTGAGTTAGGCTCAAAACTAGCGTAGAAAATAGCCAAATTACCTATTCGTTTTGATGTTTTTGAATACAAAAACCAAGCGAACGTCATAAGTTGACCTCAGACAATAATATACAGTAATAAACTTAAAAATGCCAGCTCATGACCCCTTTAAAGACGGCACACAGGCATAGTGACATGTTGAATGATATGAGACTTGTAAGTATGCAGGTGTATTTGTGTATATGTGCATAAGCTTTGTGGCTTTTTCTATTTTTTCTTCATCCTTTGATGTAGAGATGCCATGAATTCACTGGCTAGTGGCTACTGTGACAATGGAGCACTTTGATAGCTGGCTCTGTTTGGATGCATCTCCAGCGGGGCAGTGTATGCCTGGCATTCACTGATGGGCGGTGTGGGAGAGTGACGTCACAGAAGGAGGTGGTTTACGCACAGAGCAGCGTCAGTATATGCCGGATATATACGTCACTGGTCAGGGCTGAGCCTGAAATGTTTTGCTGATACGAGAACGCCCTACTCTGACTCTTCAGTGGACTTCTGAGAAACAATCAAGCTAGCAGGTTGTTTCTTCATTGGAAAATCTGGGAAATGTTTACCAGTTATTTGACCAGTTATAAATCACCACCTATTCATGTGATATAGTCATAGTCAAGCTATTGCTCATACTTACAACTTAAGTATTTGTGTTGAATGTTAAAATACTCCTATTCCCATTTAAGAGGTAGATACGACTATATGTAAGCTGATAATAGTTTAATTCTCTTGAAAAGTGGTTATTGGCTGACATTTTAGAGATTTTCAAGTATTGGTATTTTCCTATCTTTTCAGTAATGGTAATATATAAGCACTGTTAAATGCAATATTTAGCTAAATATAAAAATGAATATCCATTATTTATACTGTGCATTAGTGTTATTCACTCTTAGAATTTTAAACAATGGATTATTTTTTTTTTATCTTTTTGTTTATTTAGTCAAAATAATATATCATTTTAATATAGATCATAGCAGGAAAATAATTATCGGCTTACCAGTACTGGACAGAATTTTAATTCAGTGTATCCTTTTTTTAAAAGTGTAAATGTATGCTGTGTGGCACTATCAAAACATTGCTCTGTTTACTTGAATCCCGATCGGCCCGACACAACACTGACTCAACCAATGGTGTAACTTGGGGTGGGACCAGCTGTAAGGCCAATGGCAGATTGCTTTTTTAATAGTTTTGCAATGTATGAAGTACATCTCTTGCTGAACTCGCTTTCAAAACAAGCAGCTTTCATTTGGTTAAAGAGAATTCCCATTATCAACTGAACCCAAAGCAAATTGTAGAAATCACTCAAAATAGAAGTGAATCGACGCAACTGATGTCGTATGGCACATTACAATGACAACATGGCAGATGTAGTAGTCCAACTTTCATACTATATAGTAGGGCTGGGTATTGAGACAAATTTCACAATTCGATTCCGATTCACAAGCTTGCAATTCGATTCAATTCAATATCGATTATTTTGGATAGTTACAATAAATGGCAATTTTTCTCAAGGTAATCAAATCTCTTAAATGCTGTAAACGATGGGATTCTAGTTGTAGCCTTCTAGGCTTCATTAGCCTAATATGAAGGTAATAATGAACTGTTTTGTAGCTATAGGCCTACAAACACTTAAATGACACTTTTTTTTTTTTTTTTTATAAGATTATATGAACTATAAACATTTAAAAGGTGGCTGTCATAAAAACGCTATTTATGTTTTTGAATTTCTAAAGAAAATGGACGTAATTTGAAAATTGAGACTTTGTTTCATATCAATAGTAACAAAGGACAAAGATTAGTGCGATTTTTTGGATGCGCGCAGCCGCGATACAATGATCCAATCATTCAAATGAAACAGGATGACTAATCGATTCTTGAGACTTAAGAATCGATATCGGTTCATAAAAATGAGAATCGATTGATATCGAGAATCGATATTTATTACTCAGCCCTTGTTATTACAGAATTAAAGAGCACAGACCTACGCAAAGGCGGTGCATGTGAAACGCCTTGTACTTTTCCTTTTCAGGAAAAGTATCGAAAAAGTATCGAAATCGCAATTGTTGACTTGGTGTCGGCGGGTTGCCAGTTGACATTGAAAGCAGAGGAGACATACACACAAGTTGATGAGTTGAGTTATCCGTATTTTAATCCGCTCTCGTCTCGTTCATAGAGATTTTTAGGTGGATATCGACCGACTGTGGAATCTGCAATCTCTGAGCCAGTTTGTTTGCTGGCTGTAATACACTGTGTTTCCTGCCAACTGGCATCCCGGAGTGTCGAAATACTTTTGGGTGAACTGGCAGTGGGCGAGATCACACACAGCAAAACAAAAACAGACATTTCAACACAGAACACACACTTCAGAGTGAAATGACTGGCTGTAGAAGAAACGAGTGTGTGAACAATGGATAATGTTGGTTTTAGTGAGATTGTTTTTAGATAGAATGGATTAATATAGACATGGATATGTGTGTGGTTGGTCTTGAAAATGTCTCGTTAACAAATCAACATATAATGCAACTTTATTGTGTTACTCCTTGACAAAGAAATTGTGCATTCATTTATTTATTTATTTGTTATAATGTTGGTATTTAGTGTTTCTGATTTATCATGCCTGTTTGTTCTCAGGGAAATGGCCCAATCTGAAGACATGCTGTCGGCAGAGCAATCCGCAGACAGGTAACGTGCGTTTGACATCAATTACTCGACAAACACGTGATTTATCGACGCTCTTACACACATAGGAATCGGTTATTAAAAATGGGGGTGTATACACACTTCACTACACTACACTTTATAGTCAAAGAGTGCTCATGCATGATTTATAGTATTATGACATGTAAAATAATAGAGCAATTATTAACTTAATCCTATAATTCTGATTTAAAATGCCTGAAATGGAGGGCTGTGAATCTTTGGGTAGACGGCGAGTCGATTCGCTTCATGATTCATTGGTTTTCAACTCGACTTCAATTGATTCACAATGCAATATGATTAATGCTTCGATTCTGCATTCAAGGGATTATTTAAATTCTTTCTCTAATGTGTTTCCCTAACTTTGTTTAATGACGCTATATCACTTTATTATGGAGGCGTATTGCATTCACTTGAAGAAAAATCTAGTCTGTTTTTCTGAATTAACGAGTTCATTTTTCATGGGAAAAAAACATTTTTGCTCTGTTTTTCTGAATTAACGAGTTAATTTTTCATGAGAAAAAAAAATTTTGCTCTTTTTTTCTGTATTAACGAGTTAATTTTTCATGAGAAAAATTTTGCTCTGTTTTTCTGAATTAACGAGTTAATTTTTCATGAGAAAAAAATTTTTGGTCTGTTTTTCTGAATTAACGAGTTAATTTTTCATGAGAAAAAAAAGTTTTGCTCTGTTTTTCTGAATTAACAAGTTAATTTTTCATGAGAAAATACATTTTTGCTCTGTTTTTCTGAATTAATGAGTTAATTTTTCATGAGAAAAAAATTTTTACTCTGTTTTTCTGAATTAACGAGTTAATTTTTCATGAGAAAATACATTTTTGGTCTGTTTTTCTGAATTAATGAGTTAATTTTTCATGAGAAAAAAAGTTTTGCTCTGTTTTTCTGAATTAACGAGTTAATTTTTCATGAGAAGAAAAGTTTTGCTCTGTTTTTCTGAATTAATGAGTTAATTTTTCATGAGAAGAAAAATGTTTGCTCTGTTTTTCTGAATTAACGAGTTAATTTTTCATGAGAAAAAAGTTTTTGGTCTGTTTTTCTGAATTAACGAGTTAATTTTTCATGAGGGAAAAAATTTTTGCTCTGTTTTTCTGAATTAAAAAAAATTCCATGAAAAATTATTCGTTAATTCAGAAAAACCGCAAAAAAAATCCATTAAAAATTTACTCAATTTTTTTTAAGTAAAAATTTACTTTACTTTTTTCAGAAAAACAGAGCAATTTTTTTCTCATGAAAAATGAACTCATTAATTCAGAAAAACAAAGCAAAAAGCTTTTCCCATGAAAAATTATCTCGTAATTCTGATAATTAACTTGTTAATTCAGAAAAACAGACTAGATTTTCTTTTTTCAAGTGAATGCAATACGCTTATAAGGGTTGAGGCTAGTCTTTTGTAGTGCCACATTATGCAGAAAGAAAGATTCATTGTTATTTTTGTAAATAAAATTATTTGAAACCTTCAGCTTCTCATCACAGAGACTTATGGCACGAATGAACGAAATTCCAACATCAGGGGGCTTATAGTGTCAATAATGTGTAATTCAATAAAACAGGCCATAAAAAACGTAATCACCAACATAAATATATCAGGCTACAAACTCCTCTCGAAATCCTCTCTGTATGCATTGCTCGTCTCGCACCAGCGAATGGCTTGACGTGGAGTGAGAATAGACCCGTGGAGAGAGATTCTCATCAGCGTGAGCATCAGTTAATGAATCAATCTGATGTTAACATGCAAATCTCACTCATCAGAGACATTAGTGCAAGCCTTGCACATCCAAACATCCAGAGTATTATTATCACATAACCATTAAAGAAAATTATCAGTGTGTGTGCATTCAATATAGAAAACATCTGTTTTATTAGCTAATCATAATTGCTATCTTATAGTAATTTTACATTCAAGGATTCAACTCTTACCATGTCAATCACTTGAAGAAAGCTTATTTTGAATGCTGATTACAGATTTCCAGAACAATAAATAACTCTTTCAGATGGTGCTCTGGATAAGTCATGAGTCTCACATGTATCAGTATACGTTTTTGAATTCAGTTTTTTTGTTCATAAAATAAACTCTTCGGCACCATCAAGAACCCTGTCAGGCTCTTAAACGCTTAAACGAGTCGCTTGAATGTCAAAACACTAAACTGAAAACATATTTCCAAGAATTCACATTAAACTATGCTCTCTCTCTGTCTGAATAACCTTTATTAAATGTTTGAAATTATAAAAAGATCCATGCTTTTATGTGGCTGGGTATCAAAAGTGATGTCATACTTCTCATTCAAACGTTAATTAAACTGAGTCTGTGGATGCTGTCAGAGTCTAATTACAGAGACACACTCATTAACATCTCATCTCTGACACATCTTCTGGCTCCTACAGCGCAGGAGGTCCTTTCACAGCAGGTTTTAGAAAAGGGTCATTCTCAGGAAATGAAATGAATATTTTTCTCATTTCATTTGGAAAGGTTACTGCTGAACTTTCATATTTTCTCGGGCTCAAAGTACCAAGGCAGAAACCAACCAACACTTAAAGACCACCATTCGGGAATTCAAATCAATCAATTATGACTACATTCAGAATCCCATTAATTATACGAGCAGGGGATCATACATCACACAAATGCTACCTTTTTCTGAGAATGTCGCTAAAACATTTATTAGCAATCCTTGCAGCACAAGTGCAATATGAAAGAAACTGTGGCTCAGGCTTGTGCTCGGGTTAATCAAATTCACTAAACTAATCAGGACATTTTTATGAGTCAGTAAAATTGAAAGTCAAAGACCAAATGAAATTGAAGGGGAAAAAAGGACTGATAAGATTACAGGTAAACCGAGTCAGTGTCAGAAAAGACGGATTACCTCTGGACTTTTCAGAGATGGAAAAACAACATTTGAGAAACTTTCTCACTAGAAGAGAGCTTCTCAAAAGAAGAGCAGCTTTGCCACTGTGGGAAAATCGAAAGACTCAACACAATGAATAGATGCCCATATATCTGTATATTGATGATTAACACTGAATGGAGATTAACTGAGGCAGGAAATATAATAAAAGCAATTTTTTTTTTTAATTTTATTTATTTTGCATTCATATACTGTATCCCTATATGCACGCACACATGCATACACACTCATAAATATATATACATATATATATATATATATATATATATCCCTATAAATATGCACGCACACTCATATATATATATATATCCCAATAAATATGCATGCACACAAACATGAACACTCACTATATATATTTTATATGTGTATATACTGTATATAACATAACACAAAATACAAAACATTGCTTTGGTTAAATTTCATTTCTCAGTTAATCTCCATTCAATGTTTAACATGTCAAGACACTCAGTGTTAAACATGTCAGACAGACAGCAACTCATAATTTCTTCCTAGAGATGTTTGTATCCGTCATTAAAGAAGTGTGCATGACATCTGGTGGATGCTGAAGGCATAAAGCCAAGACCTCTATTGTTCCTCTCCTAGCTTCCCGCTGATAATCCAAGAGTGACATCAGTTACCTCATTTCTGCCTTACACTAATGAAGCAGATACGATGGCCTTTTAATTAGAGCTCGGAGAAAAACGCTTGTATCATTAAGACAAGTTTACCACCGTGAGGTATGATTAGCATTTCCACACCATTAACTCATCAAATGGGTGTATCAGAAAAAAGTGTGTGTGTGTGTGTGTGTGTGTGTGTTCTTGCATAACTATCTTTGTGAGGACTAGTTTGAGTTTTAGACCGCCCGAGTGAGGACAAAGAGAGTAAAGGGAGGACACACTCTTAGAAGAAATGGTTCTATTTAGAACCAGAAATGGTTCCATCCCCCGCTTCATGTATGGAATTCCAAAATGGTTCTATATAGAACCATTTTTTTTTTGTAAAAGGTTCTATTGGCCAAGTATGGAACCCCAGGGTTCTATATAGAACCCAGAGGAACCCTTTTTTAAGAGTGTATAGAACCTTTTAGGGGTTCCAAATAAGTAGTGCTGATAGAACCTTTTAAAGTTCTATATAGAACCTTTTCTTCCAAGAGTGCATGTTGGCTGGTCCTCACCTCTTTAAAGGCCTGTTCGAGAGTAAAGACTTGGATTTTGGGATAAGTTTTAGGTTAATGGTAGGCTGTGATGAGGATGGGGTTCGGGAAACTAGAGATTGCACAATATGTTTGTACAGTATGTGTGTGTGTGGATCTTCAAGTGATCCAAAAATCTGTGTGTATATTTATAAAGCATTGCATCGTTCCTCTTGTGCCTGTATTGATTCAAGTTTTGATGCTCTTTGCATGCAGATCTCTAGGTTTTGGTAAAGAGCTAAAAGCTTGTCCAAAAACTATGCTTGTATCTTTCCTAAAAAGAACATTCTGCATTGATTAGAACATTTATGTTCACAGCTTATTCTTGAACCTACAATAATTGCTCTTTTATCGACAACATGCTCCCAAGTAAACAACACAAAAGGTCTAAATGCATTGATTCCTTTCTAAGAAGCCCTAATGAGGCGTTTGATGTGAAACCTACTGGTTCCTTTGAGAGGGAAACGAAACACGGTTACTGTACGAACGGCCATCCTGTGTCCTTCTGCAAATCGTTATTGCTCCCAGTTAGAACAGTTTTCAGATTCAGAAAATAGAGGTAATGTTAAAGCACTTATGCGACTTACTGACTGCCATTTAATACAAACTAGACAACAAATGCAAAACTAGGTTTTAGATGTGCATGCTAAATGTGCAACTGTTAGCAAATAGATATCCATCAATGTAATTGAATGAGTTTAGCAATAATTGACACATAATTCAATCCAGGTATTTGGAAACAATTGCACAATATTTTTACAGATTGTGTATAAAGCTGGCTTCATACACAATCTGTAAAAATATGAAGAGCACATCTGTACTGCAGCAGGTGAAATCAAACATAAGATTTTAATGAAGACCAGTTTCCTAGACCCTCTCACATAACATGTCTCATTAATAGAACATGAAATGTCAAACTGATCTTTCATGCTGGCACACTGAATGCCTAAATGTGTCTACATGTGGCACAGCACCATGCATGGAATTCTGGCACATATTAAATATGAAAACATGTCACATGATGCATGCACCTTAGAACTACAAATAGCCCCTAAAAAGACAGCATGTCAGAATAATGATTCATTATAAAAAGACAAATTCAAGTTTTTCTTGAATTTTTTCTTGAACTTTTTCTTAAATGAAATTACAAAATCATTTCAGTGAGTTTGTGAAAGGAGATGTCAAAATCAGCATTCATCATGGACGAGAGGACGCTAATTATAGGAGTCCTCAGTGTTATTATGGCAGGTCCATTTGAATTGATAATCTAGGACTCAAATTCACACAATGCTCAGTGTGCATATACACAGCTTCATTTTTGCTGTCACAATGTGTGATGATGAGTCATTACTCTTTTGGCATGACCCTGAATGTTTTGTTTTCTTGGATGAATTTAGTTTTGTAATTTTTTATGTCACAACAAACTTCTTTTGCCCAGAAAGGAAAAAAGTATGAAGGTTATCAGTCATAGCTGTCAACTTCCATGAACTGCCATCACTGTGGCGGCCGCCAACATCCCAGCAGCCCATTGCGATTAAATCATGAAAGAGAAAGAATAATAGCATCTGCCACAATCGCTGGAAATGCTGTATTTTATGACTGACAAAATACAATTTTAATAAACTCTAACTTCAGCCAATCAAATTTCCTTTAATAAAAAAGGCAAGTGAGATGGAAGACATAAAATGAAAAGAGATTGGACTCTTCATCCGCGTGAGGTGCTGCCGCCCTGACAGCAGTCGAATGATGGAAGATTGAACTGATGTACTCTTCAGCTTTAGTATGATATGTAATTTAGTATGAAAGGGCTTCTAATAAACTAAAAATAAAATAAAACTGGCCAAATATTGCCTGAAACACAAGTTAATACAGAGACTGATGGGCCTTTAAAAAAAATTAGCTGATAATTTGCTCACCCCCATGTCATCCAAGATGTCCATATCTTTCTTTCTTCGGTCGAAAAGAAATTGAGGTTTTTGATGAAAACATTCCAGGATTTTCTCCATATAATGGATTTCATTGGGGACCAAACGGTTCAAGGTCCAAAAGACACTTTCAGTGCAAACTCATTCATCAAAATGAACAAATCTTTTTTTTCCAAGTTTCGAGTTTCGTTCGTTGAATGAACAAAATGACTTGGAAAAAGATTCGTTCATTTTGATGAACGAGTTCGAACAGGAGAGTCACGAACGCGCATCACAGAACTGAGTAAGGCAAGCATTTGAGCTTAAAAAACTTAAACTTTCTTATTTATTTATTAAATGAGCGATCGTTTCGCTTGATAAGACTCTTATTCATCGTTTGTAATCGTTTAAAGCCCTTTGAACAGTTTGCAGTTTGTACTGAAAGTGTCTTTTGGACCTTGAACCGTTTTGGTTCCAATTGAAGTCCATTATATGGAGAAAATCCTGGCATGTTTTCATCAAAAACCTTAATTTCTTTTCGACTGAAGAAAGAAAGACATGGATATCTTAAGTTGGATGATATGGGGATGAGTAAATTATCAGCAAAAGTTTTTTTCAAAAGTGTCTCCTTTAACGAAAGTTACTTGATATTATATATAACAAAATGGACAGTAGCTTTTCCACACAAAAAAATAGGTGGACATGAAATATTGATCAAATTATATAAGTTAATCAAAATTGAGTATTCCAAAAACCCATACAATAAACAAATATTGTGTGATCTAATCTGAGATTTTAAAAGACCAATTGCGAAGTAACCAGGTGAAGATAAATCTCAGCTGCTCTTCAAATGGTGCACATTGTCAGAAACCCTCGTTAGAAGGCTAGCTACTTTTAGGGGATAGGAAAGGTTATACATTTCCTCCAGATGGCTTATACACAAATCAAACATGTGAATTATCTGCTGTTCTTGTCATAACATCGGATTTATGAGCCATAATCAATCAGTAGCCGCTATCAGAGGACCCGGGTTTCTCTTCTTTCGTGGCTAAAATGGACTGTGTGATCGATGGCTTCACTAAGAGGAGAAACCTTCAACCACAAAGCAGACGATACCACATCTTTTCTCCTGGGATTTCAGCAAGCCATGTGTCCAGCAAACAGCTATCCAATAGAAATGATTAATTCTTTTAATTTTGCACTAAACCCTAATAAAAGCTAAACAAAAATAACTTGAATAGACGCCTTCATGGGTAATTGTTCATTTGTAAATTGGTTTATTCTCTACTTACTCATGTTCAGTTAACCAGTACGGACATTTCCCAAGTAATGAATTTCTGTAGAAATGTAATCTCTTAATTGAAGTGCACATAGTATCAATAAATCAATTTAACATTGACAAGAGTGTGTGTGTGTCAGTGAGTTCATTGCATTTCACTGGTCCATCTTCTACATTGCCCTCAATATGAGGCCATTAATCAGAGAGAACAGGTCTGTCAGGTAGTCGTGTCATGTCTATGTCATTCAATCCTCTGATCCAAGGTCAGTCGAAAGAGCCAAGAAGAATGAGGGCAGAAAAGAAATTGCAGTGTTTGAGGTCTGATTCACACCCAAGTCAAACGTATAACAATTGTAGTCTAGTGACTAGTCTATCACTGACAAAATGGTAACACTTTTCCTGTTATGTAAAAGAAATATTTTAGCCAAAAATGAATGAGATTTGAAAACAGATGGCGGGATTTCAGTAAATTTCATAAACAGGTTGCAACCCAGGCTCTTTGGAAAAACATGCCTTGTATTGTGGCAGTTCGTGAAGTGGTGCTAAAAGGGTAATGCTTTAAGCGTTCGAAAATAATGCCTAAACTCTATCCAAAACTACACAAGCAATATTGTTAAATGGATACTTCACCTCTGCAAAGATGAATGAGTATTTAAAATGTAGAAGAAATTATTTTTTTAATTTTGAGCTTTCTAGATTAAGCCCGAATTTTTGGCTGATGTTGATGAAAGACAACAACTCCCAGAATGCACTTGCTTCACCGCCCTAGGAGGCCACGCCTACCAGTAACAGAGCGCAGTCGTTAAAACAACAAGTCTAGGCTACTAGTGTTGAGTCTGCCCGAAAGATGTGTTAGGAAATGGCCCAAAATGTCCAGGATTGGGCTTTTGCGTTCTACAGTCGCCGTTCATTATGTTTCCTGTGGCGAGCGGGACGAGTGAGGGCCGCGGGAGAACGGCACGAGGCTGGTGGCGTGATTACCCATGAGCGACACCTGTGAGACGCACCGGTCTCTTTAGCCTCTGGACAAAACATCGTCTGATGACGCAAAATGACGATTTTTTTTTTCAGACAAAAAATACGTAAATCTCTCGTCTCAGGGGGATATGAGGCGGGAAAGAACGGTAATTCGAAAATACTACAGGTTTGCTACTAATACTAAGCTTAATGTTAAATACTGAAGTATCCCCAAGCTAGAAAACAAAGTATCTTAAAGTAACTCAGATATTTTGTTGTAAATGTAACTTTACTAGTGACAAAAAAAGTAATCTGATTACATTTCTCGCATTACTTGTAATGCATCAGATTTTCTATAGTAACACCTGGAACGTGTATTTCTAGAAAGTAAATTGGGTCAGTTTTGTTTTCATGTTGACTTCATCAAAGATGTTCCTTTAAAATGCAGTGAAACACTGATTTAACAGTGTTTTTCTGCAGCTCGTGACACGACAGCTAAATGAACTGTTTTAATGTGGGGTTATCTGCCTATGCTAAGGGGGCTGCGTTCTCATTTGATGAGAGTGTGATGTCACAAAGCCTTATTTTCACACCCGGCTCTTATCAGCACCAGCAGGAGCTTCCCCGCGGAGCCCAGCACAACCTCTTCTTCATCCTCCCTCCCTCACTCCCGTCTCCTTCTCATGTCGTGTGACAACACACACTCTGTTCTCGGAGAGATCGATCAGGCTGAGAGGTGAATGCTGTCGTACAGGCTTGTCGTGGTGTTTGTTTATGTGGAAAGCTCTGCTCCCGGTGGTACGGGTGTGTTGTTGTGTGTAACTCGAGTCTCCCTGAGAGGTTTGTTTCAGGGTCCGCTGTGATCTCATCTGTTCACCGCAAACAAGATCCTCATTAAGATCAACCACTGATCTATGGAAGCTTGTTTCCGCCACTGAATATAAAAATAAAATAAATAATGGTCACTTCTCAAAATTCTGACTTTTTTTCTCACAATTGCGAGTTTATATCTCGCAATTCTGACTTTATTTATAATTTTTATAAAGTCAAATTGTAAGATATAAAGTCAGAATTGCGAGTTATAAAGTCAGAATTGCGAGGTATGTCATAATTGCGAGATATAAAGTCAGAATTGCGAGATATAAACTCACAATTCTGACTTTTTTTCTCACATTTGCGAGTTTACATCTTGCAATTCTGACTTTATTACACATAATTGCGAGTTTATATGTCGAAATTCTGACATCTTTTCTCAGAATTGTGAGATATAAACTCGCAATTGCGACTTGCAGGCCAATTCTAAAGGGAAAAATGACTAGTTAAAATCTCGCAATTCTGACTTTATATCTCTGACTTTATAACTCGCAATTCTGACTTTATAACTTGCAATTAATATTCATGTGCAAATAATATTCATGTATTAATATATTCCTATAATCTGCTTATTCAACAGAATCTTTCCCGGCTGTCTCAACACATAAATAGCCGAAGCGCTGTCTGTCATCATCCGCCTGTCAATGTCTCTGCTGACTATTTAAAAGTGGATCGATGCTGTTGTTTGTGTCCTTTAATGATTCATTTCTGCATTTCTAATGTCTTCAGTCTGTCTTAGAGAGGCGAGTGATGTATGAAAGAATCAGCGTTCTCTCCTCCTCTCCATCTGTTGCCATGAGAGACCGAACGCAATGAAAAGCAAGCGATGGGCGTCTGGCAATGAGCTGGTAATTTCAGATGACATTGATAGCGTCTCGCTACTTGTAAATATGATGCATGTATACACTCATTCAAAAACCACAGACGGATGTTGAGGTGACGCTCACGCCACGCCGACGGAGCGGACGGCAGATAAATCATAAGGAAAGTCATTGAGATGCACCAGTTGAAGACAAGTCATCAAGACATGCACACACCTGCAGAACGTCTCAGAGGCCGTCTTAACCTCGTTTGGAAGGATTCTGTGAGGCCTTCGTTATCTTTGAGTGTCTCTGATGGCTGTGGCTTTTCACATCATTTGCTTGGACTTTAAATATGAAAACCTTAGATTTTAATGTATGTTTAATGTCTGCTGCCTTTCGGCTAGTTATATTACACAGGGCGAATCTCACTAAATCATGTCCCAATGCACCCCAAAATCAAAAGAAGTTAATCATCGTTAACCAAAACTAGTAAAAATATTGTATTAATTGAAAAAAAAAGATTAAGTGAAATTAGGGCTGTCAAATGATTAATCGTGAGTAATCGCATCAAAAAAATAAATAAAAGATTTGTGTTTACATAATATAAGTGTGTGCACTGTGTATAATTATTTTTTAAATATATATATATATATATAAATACACACTCATGCTTGTATATATTTAAGAAAAATTTTCATGTATATACTGTATATAGATTTATATATAATTTATATTATATATAATTAT
>JAOTRC010000018.1:15531252-15542154 GCA_027497675.1 Cyprinella lutrensis
GCAATTAACTTTTGCACAGCCCTAATATATATATAAGGGGTGTAACGATACTCTCAAGTCACGATTCGATACATAACGTGATCAACCCATTTCGGTGCATGTCTCTTTAAATGATAATGAGCAACTACTGTTGACACAAGACAGCTGCATTGGCTAATAGCAGAAACATTCTAATACGGGACAGTCTGTCAGCAGTCGTGGGCGGAGCATGAGAAATATGACATCATATTGCTCAGAAAATCCAAATGCTTGATTATTAACTAAGAGTGTTTAGGCTTTTTGAGGATTAAAAAAGGGAGTGAATGGACTTTTTTTCATTATATGCATCATTTTGCGTCCGATGAACCCTTGAATGAATTTTTAAAGTAGCATCACCTTCCTGAGGCAAGATCACCTCAGAGAAAAAAGGTTCATAAAAAGCAAAAAAAAAAAAAGTGCATATCTTAGTAAGTAAGTAAGTAAAGTTTATTTATAGAGCACTTTTCACAGATAAAAATCAGAAAGTGCTTTACAGAGTGCAACCAGAAAATAAAACAGTATGCAATCAGTAAAAATTACAACATTTAAAACATATAAAACTCAGTAAAAACAATAAAACTCAGTTAACTAAATCTTATCTCTGAGGTCAAGATGTAGACGTAAAGTCTACCTTTTACCAGCTACCGGCTTAACAAATCACATATTCAGTTCTACAAAGTTGAGGAGCAATGGAAATGCATCAACATCAGACACCAGCTCTCAAAGCACAACCACTGAGGAACAAACCACCTGCATTCAATCAAACTCCCAACAGAAGGGTTTTGAATCCAAAAACCGAACAGAACATCTGTCAGCTTGTGTTATTCAGACCAAAGCATGTGTCTCGCCTACAACTCCGAGAGCTCAGTCATGCTTCAGTCATGTCAAGCTGCCTGTTCTGTTCCTCTGTCTGATCACCATGACAACCGCATGAAAGCTGGAGAAGCCCACCGGCGAAGACAGCCGTCACACTAAGTATTGACATTTTCCTCATTAGAAAACACATCCAGTGCTGCTGGTGATATGAATGAATGAGAATCAGAGGAAAGGGTTTTGATTGATAGAAATGGCAGGTGTTTCATGGCAAGTGAAAGGACAGGCCACTCTACGGTCTGATTAAGAGGCACGGTCGCTCATGAAAGATTGATTGCATGAAACACTGATCCATACAGGTTATAACCTGTCATTCCACCTGTCTAGACTTTAAAGATGTGTTTGCTTATGAGAAAGGCTACAAGATTGTGCACAAATCGATCCAAAAATCTCACTCTTTCTCAGAGGATAATAAATGACAAACATGTGTTGGGACGGAGGAGAAGATTAAAATTAAAGCTTTCTGACTGGTTTCAGACTAAACTGTTTTCAGTGAAAGCAACTTCAACTGGCGTATCTAAAAATATGTCAGTGTCAAGGTGCACATCAGTAATGTTTTTTAAAAAGCTAAAATACGTTTATAAAAGCAAAATGCCATCATTTATCAAAGGCGTAATCCTGGCTTAATATAAGCCTTGCCTGCGAAACCAGACCATAAAGTCTTTTAAAGTAGAATCACTAACAACAACAACAACAACAAATAAGGCCAAATAAAGCATAAAAATAGTCTAACATTACCTGTTTGGTTTGGCCTTCTGATAAATCTGAGGCGCTGTTTGCTGTCTTATCCCATGACCGCTTGACAGATCAAATGCAGTCCAACCTGAAAAAGATTAAGAGAAATGTCTCTTTTAGCTAAGTGTTGCTGCGTCCAAATTAGTCTACTTGCAATGCCCTAAAAGTACTTAATATGCCCTAAAAGTACTTAATATGCCCTAAAAGTACTTACTATGCCCTAAAAGTATATGCCCTAAAAGTACTGACTATGCCCTAAAAGTACTTAATATGCCCAAAAAGTACTTAATATGCCCAAAAAGTACTGACTATATCATAAAAAGTACTGACTATGCCCTAAAAGTACTGACTATGCCCTAAAAGTACTGACTATATCATAAAAAGTACTGACTATGCCCTAAAAGTACTGACTATGCCCTGTACTGACTATGCCCAAAAAGTACTGACTATACCCTAAAAGTACTGATTATTCCCAAAAAGTACTTACTATGCTCTAAAACTACTTACTATGCCCTAAAACTACTTACTATGCCCTAAAAAGTACTGACTATGCCCTAAAAGTTCTGACTATGCCCTAAAATGTACTGACTGCACCCTTAAAGTATTGACTATGCCCTAAAAGTACTGAATACAGCCTAAAAAGTACTGACTATGCCCTAAAAGTACTGTTTTTAGAGGAAAAAGTGATTGGGGGACACTCAAATTGATTAATCACTCAAACCACGTTTTCTAAACCTCTAAATCTAACCTCACGTCTAAGAAAATGATTCATAAAACATAAATATCAGTTGACTCACTGACACAGACGAAAATGAAAAGACTATCAATCAACGCTCAGCTTTGGGAAGGGAAGATATACAGGGCAAGATAAGGAGACTGAAGAAAAACAGAAAGAGAGAGGGTGATGGAGATGAGAAAATAAGAGCAGGTACTGAAACAACATTTAAGGCCATTTCTGTTTGGAATATGTGATTGTGTATTGCCAACAAGAATCATAATTGTCTCTTTTTCCATGTTTAAGTCCATGTTTAAAAAAACCTGTTTCTCATGTTTAGGAATATGTTAGTGTGACAAATAATTCATCCTTCTGCATCTGCACACTGACAGGGTTTTAAAGCTATTATTATCCAATTTTTGTCTTCAAAATACACATCTGGAAAATCATGATAAAAGTCTGATAAAACACAGACAGAATGCAAAGTCCTGTTTAGCTGACCAAGTAATTTTCTGCTCATGCATTTGCTATATTTCTTCATTTGAAGGATATGTGGTGTGTGTTTGAATTTTGGAAACAGGAACAAGCCAACACACACACTTGTGTTCTCCATCCGCCGCCACTTCAATCAGCCTGTATATTAATAATTTCCTCTTTGAATTAAAGCATTGAAATGCAGCAAAATGAAGTGCAGTTGTGCAGCAGTGATTGTGAGTGCATCTGTCTTCATCAGACAGACTGACAGGCTGCATAAATCAGCACAAGCGCTGGGAATGAACAGCCCGAGAGATCAGTCTCTAATCAATTCCTATTAGTTTAGCATTTCTCATGCAGCCAGGGGCCTCACGGGACACATAAACGGCAGATCAAATTTGAGCAATATGTTTGATGAAATGATGAGACAGGATGTGTGGTAGGCCTATCTGAACTGCGTGTGTTTGTGTGTGTGAAGGGTGTGCTGCTGGCCATTTATCACCAATTTCAATTTTACAATTTAAATGTCTCATCCATGCAGAGATTCTTTTTTATCAAACCATCCTTTAACATTAGTGTCACCATTATCAACGATGAGGCACGCGGAACATATTTTTCTTGCCAGGTTTCTCAGATTAGGTATTATTCTACATTTTATATTAATTACTAAAGAATGACGCGCTGCTGCCCCCTTCTGGATAGCGAGAGTGCGTGCGGCACCAATGACATCAGCAGGTCAGAGAGTTTATAAACAGTGACAGATAGCGCTGCTGCAACACAGTTATGGATATAATCCAATAATGGATGTCTGCCGAAAGTTAGCAACATAATGTTGGCATATCCATTTATTTATTTTCTTTCGTTGACGTATTTCCGATTAAAACATGAAGTTAAATCGTAGATTTGGCTTTTTTTATTTTACATTAAAACCTGACTGAAACTCTTTTTACCTGATAGCAAGCAATAATAGATGTAGACGCCGCCATCTCTATTAGAACTAGGTAACCGGTAACATGACGAAGGATTAAAAGGATTTATGAAAACACACCTGTGTATGTTAGCCTACTCCACCCACATTACATAGATCAACAATAGAAGTGGTCTAAATATTAAAACATGTTCTTCTGTGGAAGTCGCATGACCAAAAAAAATATTCATTCAAACCTTGCATCCAGTCCAAAAGCAATGTTGGGATGTCCCACTTACCTGTCGAATCCATCAGCCGGAAGTTAAAGCCTCGCGGGAGTCGCCATTGTAGCAATAACTTCACCTGCTGTTAGCATATTGACTCCCATTCATATTGGCGTCACTTTGACAGCGAATAACTTTACATCTGAGGCGTCAATTTGTCCATCAATTATTTCGAAAGGAACACGACAATGTATAAAAGGCTATATTGCCTTGTATCTTACGTTATGGCCCCATAGAAGCAGTTTTTGAAAAAAATAGGCTGATTGCGTCATAACGAATCGACTCTCTGTCGCACAGAAATTACCGTATAGACCGGAAGAGAAGCTCATAGCAATCGGGGGACGTGGAGGCACAAAGTCTGATAAAGTCGAGGGAGAAGCCCATAGAGAGTTATAGAGTTAATCCTGCTGCTCATGGACAGCTAATACTCACTTTCTCTCCGTCTCTGTTAGATTCGGAAGAGAATTATTCAGATTTCACTCGACACAGCTACTAGAAGAAATACAGGCTGCTCACGTGACAGGCTCCTGACACAAACTAACAGCAGACACCTTTTACAGTTCCTAAATTTAAAGATTTACCTTTATTAACAAAGGAAAATATAATTTTTGGTATTTTTATGAATAATGAAACACTTGACTTGGCAGCAAACACATTTATTATTCTTGGGAATTTTATTTTTACACAAGAATAGATTCCTGAAAACACTACCAAACTTTAATGTTTTTCATAAAGAACTGTGTCATTATTTTCTACCTCTAAAATTGATGAAGAAAAAGAATGTCTTAATCTTATCTACTTTGATAGAGGATGAGAATCTTTCTGAAAGCCCCTAGTCTTTTATTTGTTTTATTTTATTTTTTTCCTTATTTGTATTTTCTACTTCCTATGTGAAGGTGTTGTCTAAGAAGACAGTTCATATTTGTACCAGGCCAATCATGGTTGTGAATATTATTGTTAAACAAAACAAAACAAGCTTATGAGCCAAAACAAGCTTATGCTGCGTTCATGCCAGGTTGAAATCGTAATTATGAGACTGCAACCAGTGACGTTTCAACCTGGAGCTGGTCACATCCTCAGACTCGGATTTAAGTGAACTGTCTGTACAATATCTTCTTATTAAGTGTGCTTAGAAAACGAACCCCAAGTATTTATAAGTTTGTCCACTAGATGTCCCTACTGTTTCTTTTATTAAAACTATCTCAAGTGCCCAGAAACCACTGGAGAGTTACACTGAAGTGAACTGGATTAGTTGGTACTGATTTTAGCCTACTTGACAGCCAAAGATCCGATGTCAAGACAAGGAGACTTTCTTTACTATTTGTTAGGTCTCATTCATATTCATGGTCTCTAAGCTTAATTTAAACTACATGGATTTTTCCTATGTTTATCTTTAAGTGTAACATCTCCAATCTGTGACTTTACTTAATAAAACACATGCAGCATTACTTTATGTAAACATATGACAGCCAGAGAGATTTACCACAGTTTTGCTCTGACACATTGATAACCATTCAGGTTTATAACAAGCATGTCATTTAGAGATTATTGCTGTCTTTTCATAAGAAGCACATATGAGTTTCATAAACAGTGCGTCACATATGTCCAGTCCACATCTTTAACTAATACCACGGACATCTGTGAGGAATCCTCGAGAAAACAGATTTAATGTATGTTTCAAAGAGTTTAGATGTCTACGGAACAAGGCGATGAGCTAGAATGATTACTCAGTGTTTATTAAATGTCACTTCACTAAACAAGAGAATGGGCTGTAATTCCATATTACCGCTGATCTCTGCTGCATTATTGCTGGTCAGAGGTTATTGTTTCAGCTGGAGTTTGAAGAAATTAGTTCTCACCATGAGTGGTCAAGCAGAGCCTGGGGTCAGCTAACACTCACCTGTGTTGACCATCAATGCCGCAGTAGTTCCATTGCCATGGCAACACAAACTTCATAATAATAATTCTGGAAAAGTGGCAGCGTAGGCCAACAGTCTTCAGGCTACAATAACCCACGTTTTGTATTCCTGCATGTTATTCCTGTGCTCCTTTACATCGTCATGAATTACATGTAGGCTACATTGCATGTGACAAGATAATATTTAAAAACATTATTAATTTATTAACACAGATAAATGCAATATTAAAGCAAATCTCAAAATAAAGTTCACTTACCTGTCAAAATTATGTAAAATTTTTAGTATTTACTTAAAAAAAAAAATTATTATCATTCTATCAGTAGCTAGTGGCCAGGCTCCAGTAGGCTAAATCACCATTTTTGACTGATGTGACCTAGCATCTTTACAAAGACATATGACAATATTTAAAATATTAATTTATTAACACAGTTAAATTAGACTAATTTCAAAATAAATATGCATTTTTGTAATGTGGGCTAGATATCTAAAGTTTGTGCTGTCACTGTGGCATTTCAATTTTTATTTTTAATTTAGGTAGGCCTACTCAAAAACTAATATCGGCCATATCGTGAAATGAATCATCGTTTTGTCAGCATTGGCCAGTGCAAAGTTAATATCTCGCCCTGTTTTTGTCTGACTCTGATGTATCTCTTGTTCTTCAAAGCGAAGGTGCGAGTCAACAAAACGATGAACTTCATCTCACAGACCATTAAACTTCACCAGCGGTCCTGTGGACGGGACACTCACTCCAACAAGCCTCATGTCCGTCAGACGGCTCCATCTGCTCGCATGTTGAAGTTCCCCTCGTGTTCTGCTGTCAGATCCCGGCCTACGACAGACGTGCGCGCTCATGTCTAACACACATCTGTATGAGTGTGTGTGTACGAGCTCAGGAGGAAAGAAGGCATCGCTGAGCAGCTGAGCGACAGAAGAAACTCGGCTTTTCTCTTCTCCTCTACGGAGCGCAGGAAAGCCCTCCTCCAGCCAGCTGTTGATCATGACGTCGATGCTATCCTCAACTATCTTTCACTGTTTAAAAAGGAGAACCACGACACTTTAATATTACACATGTAGTCGTGTCGTGAGACTGACTGGTGTGATAACATCTTCAACACTGTGTGGGAATGTTCAATCAAATCATGGGAATATAATTTTAGTAGACAGTTGTTGACATGTTAGAGCGATAAAGGAACATGAATGCGTATCATAAAACGGTTAGTTCCAATCCTTGATTCTGATTGGTCAAAAGTGCTTTATTCATCATAAAACACGTATATGATAGCTTCACCCAACGGTTCTATGTATCACTGCGCAGGAGCGTTGTTGCTGTTCACGGCCAGGGACTATTTTTTTCTAGCGGAAGGAAGGCTTTTATTGATTTTACTTCATGAAAGTTGCACTAATACATTTTTTTTAACTTTAATATTTTTATTGTGTGGAAACCGTTTAATAAGAGCAATTAGATGCTGTATCTTGAATAAGTAACGCTGAAGGGATTAGGGCCTACTCCGCTTCGCGTCGAGCCTAACCACGCCCTTCCGCCGTTACTTATTCACGATACAGCACAGACACAGCCTGTATCTTATTGCTTACATGTTATTAAAAGTGCAATATGCAAAAGGAACTCATATTCAGTATTCACACAGAGAGGCAGCTTTGTATACTTATGGCTAAACAGTATAATACACAAAAATCAGTTCAAATCTGAATATTCATATAATATCTTGAGTGAAGGTAAGTCGGATTTGTAAAGTATGAGTCAGTGCATCAGCTTTTAAAGTGACAGCAGACTTATTATAAACCTGCCTTTACAATAAGTCATTAAAGTTAATCTAACAACAAAAGAAAACAAAAAAATCACTAATTGCTCTGATTACTTTGGTTGCAAAAGTGATTAATTCATACAGTGAAGACTTACATCTGATATAGGCTACTTAACTAAAACTGAGCACTCTTCATTTACTGCTATATTGTATTTTTGCTTGTCATTTGTTTCTTAGTTTTTATTTTATTACTCACTGCTTGAAACTGTTATTGAGAATAGTGAAATTTCCCTGGTTTCTTAAATTTTCCAGGAAAAAAAAACTTGTCATGATGCATATTTTCTGTAAAAATGACTCATATCGTGATATAAGATTTTGGTCATATCGCCCATCTCTACTCCTTGCTAGATAGCAGGAAAAGTTCAGTTTTACAATGGCTTGGTGTAAGTTACATGTAACTTGGTCAGAACTCAGAACAAGTAAATGGTACGCAGATGACACTTTAAATCCAGTCTTGTACAAATGTTCTTTGTATTTAGAACGTGTTTTGGTCTCTCAGGTTAAAGAGTTTACTCAGACCTGAACTTCCAGACTGTCATGCTCTGTATCTTCCTCCTCCTGCTCCTCGCCGCTGTTTACTTTGGACTCAGGATTCATGAGTTGGGTTTGTTACTCAGAGGGGATGATTGTTTAGTTTGCATAAAAGATAATTCAGTTTTTCTTTCCTCTTTTTCTTCTTCATGGCAGTTCCCCCGAGGCCAAACTTCAGAAGAAAAGCCAGTAGATTTCGATGATGTACAAGCAGAGCATTTGTTTTACTCACCCTTGAATCAAAGTTTCCTTTGTGTGTGGGACCGGATCTTTTTCCCAGGCCTCATGCAGACTCCGTTGAGTTCAAAACAACAAAGAGGCCTGCGTCTCCGCGGACTAACAAGAGCTAGAACAGAATCACAGAGCTCCAGGCAGATAGATGGTCAACAGCCTGAGTAAACAGATCACTGGACCACACTGCACATGCTCCAAAACAAAGCGGCTATTACCCGGATATTATGCAATGTAATTCTAGTGTGCTGCCTTTTTTTCTTTTTCTTTTTTAAAATTTCGTATATAACACTAAACATTTAACACATGAATATTCTACGCTGTCATTGTGGTTATTTTGCATATCATCCTTGCATACTTTTTTTTGAGAACATTGCATTGTGGGAAATAATACTCATAGTGCATTATCTGCATACTGCATTAAATTCCATACAGATATTCTATGCAGAGAAAATGTGCATATGAATAAATTGCATACTGCTCTTGATTTACTATCAGTAACTCACCCGTGTCAGGTCAGGCAACCAAACATTCTTAGTAAAAGATAATAATACACGTGAAAAACACATGAATGGTTATCTTAATTACGCACAGGTATGTAAATAGAGTGCAACACCTGGGTTCCAGAAGTAAAAACTCCATTCACTTTCTCCATATAGAAATTGATTTTAAATGATAATTTATAAATCTTTAAAAACAGACCTACTGTGAGCTACGAGGTTGTTACTCCATGGTATTTGCTTCTGCTGAAGAAGTCAACACGTAAAATTTCATCTAATTTTTTAAAATAATTGTGTTTAACAGAAAAACATAAGAATACTGGTGAAAAAATACATTACCCATAATGCTGTACAGAAAATTACACCAATCAGTGAGCCGAAAAATGGCTCACCTGCCAAAACAGCTCTTTAGCTCCGCCCACTCCTATAAAGCACTGCGAAGGACAATCGAGTACGATATCAAAATACTTAAATGTTTGTTTCCATATGCATATTTTGCGAGTAGTTTTATATTTCTTCATTGTTTTTAATTCGATTATGCTGTTTGCAATGCTTCATGCAATGGTAGATCCCTTATTAAAGTCTTGCACCTTTGTCTTTTTGTCCAATTTTCAAATAAAAGTTTGTTGTGTTGTGATTCACTTTGTAGTTGATTAGCTTGGTTAATGGCTTATAGCTTACTCTTGAACAAAGTCTGATTAGAAAAAAATACTTACGGATCCAGTGCCGTTGAAAAACGTGACTGACTCTGTTACTCTATGACTCTTTTCTATCTGATACCTCGTTATAGCCAAATTATACAGCATCCTATCAATCCTTCACTGAGAAGGCAACCCATTTTTCAGCGTATTTTAATTTTTATTAGGGTAAGACTGCTAGCTTTGCATCATGCTAACGACAATCTTGATAATAGCCTATTGAAATCAATAAGGAGTCAAATCTATATTTTTGTTTGCCATGTATAGGCTACTAGTAGCAAACTCATTGAAATCAATACCGGATCGAGTCTCTAAAGTAATATGCGAGATGCTCATAAATGTTCCAAATCAGTCTCTTATAATGCTAGAAAGGAAGGTTTTGGAACAGAGATACTCTACAAAAACGGCAGAAGTTAAATCTGAACACACTTTCCATGATTTCAGCGTGTCTCTTTGAGACTTGTGTTGGGATGTTTTGCTAGCTGGCTAAAGCTCTCCGCTTTGTTCTCCAATCCCGAGGTTAACGATTTTCCGTCGTGGGAGGCGGGGGAGAGAGCGACGGAATTAGGATTCAGATCCCATCCTCAGCGCGAGCGCCTGTCTGCTGCCTACCCAGCAACCCCGGCGCTTTGTGACAAGGAGATGGATGATATCTGCAGCCTGGCCGGTCGCTCTATAAAGACACACACACACACACACACACACACTTCTCAAAGCCGGCAAGGCTGTGCGCACACACATTCACACATGTAACTAATGTTGTGATGCTGCTGCTGCTGCTACAACCTTTAACGTGTAACACACAAAAGACAACGCATCGTGTTTATTTACTTCATTCATGAAATTGTGCTTATACATGGAGGGAGTATATAAAAGTGTGTTAGGGTAATGATTTCATCTATTAGGGAGTTTAAGTAAGTAATTTATACCAGAAGAAGTGAGGGACACTCACACTCAATTTATACAGTGATATAAAGAGAATTTATTAGTAAACATCTACAACATTTGAAAATACAAATATGAAAGAGGACAAACAAGACTATTACAAGTGTGTGTGTGTGTGTGTGTGTGTGTGTGTGTGTGTGTGTGTGTGCAACTGTGTGAAAGCAGAATGTCAAAGGATCTACCTCTAATGCAGGAGTGTGTGTGTGTGTGTGTGTGTCAAACTCACCTGCTGAAACTGCCACTGCAAAC
>JAOTRC010000018.1:15709554-15720234 GCA_027497675.1 Cyprinella lutrensis
GGTATTGGCGCGCGTGCTGTTTCGCGTCATTTCCGGTTCGTTTTATCGCGTGATTTTTCGTGACGAAACGTGGTTTGTAGACAAGATAGAATCGTTGAGTGACAGAGTTGTCGTAGACTCGTGTAGTGCGTTACCTCCTGTTGCGAATAGTGTGTATAGTGTATAGTATATTATATATATTATATATATATGTGTATAGTATATATATTGTATAGTGTGTGTGTGAACATCTCAACAACATTCACAGAGAGCAAGTCAAGTCGCACAGTTCAGCCCAACGATTTAAAATCACGTAGTGTGTACTTAAGATACACACCCCGAGAGGAGCCCGAGGCCTCACACAGACACGGTCTTGTTAAAAGGGAAACAACAGGCCAAAACAGACCAATTAAAAGAGAACAGGCTTTGCTAGTGCTTTGTCATCATTAAACGGGAACAGTTTTACGGCGCCTCTGGAATTAGCCTTACTGTCACCAACCCGCTGGGAATGAAAGGGCAGCTCACGGCTCAGGGTCACTGGAGGTCACGGGTCACTGAAAGGCCAGTGAGAAACCAGTAGACATGCACAGACACGCAAAGAACATCAAGCTCAACCACTTGCACTTATTAACGCACCATACCACCTATAAAACACAACGAAAACAAGCTCCAAATGAAATGGAGTGTGAAATGCTGATCATAAACCAGCCGCCTTTGTCTTGATTGGAGGGGTGAACGCAGGCCCGAGGCCAGACACTGTTGACTGACATTTGAGTGTAGAATGACGTTTGTGTCCCACCCTGTGGCAGAGACACCATGGCGACCGCAACTGTCTGATGCGCGTCACACTCGGATAGCATCGTGAGACACAGTCCCCGAGTCAGATGACCCTAAAGAGGCATGATGGGTCAGCTCTCCTGGGCTTTTAGCACTACTGTGAAAACATTATTCACACACAGGTGTTTAATGCGGGTTCACGTAACACACCTACCCTAGAAAACACACACTCCTTATTGTAATAATCTCTGATTTGAGAGTAGGAAGAACTGGAATGGGCCCTTAGTGACATAAAATGGCTTGGCACGTTTCTCTTTCCTGTGCAGGAGCCATATTAGTCAATAGGCTTTAGTTATTTGAATTATCATTGGATAATTGCTAGTCAAAACTCAAAAGTAGGCAGGATTAAGGGGAGGTACAATTCTCATTCTGGAGAGTATTCGATTTGGTAAAATGAGTGAGTGCGGGATGAGTCATTCATATTTTTGATCTGTTTTCCTAGAAGAGAAATTAAAATGTGTATATATCTGCCAAAAGAAAAAAATGGGTGTACACTAGCATAGGCAGCCTCAAAGGCTAAAAAACAAAAAGCCATTTTTTCATTGGAACTTAAAAATGGGGTTTTATAGTCAGATGCCAAAAAAAAACAAAAACATCCAAGTTCTTTAAAAATCTAATTCAGTAAAATATCATGTATTTTCTGGTGCTGTAAAGAACCCAGAAGCCAATAATGATAATCTCCATCAAGAGCCATAAGACAACTATATATAAACTAGATACTGAAAGTAGAGGATTATTGTTTTTATATCTTGTAATATTCATGTAATATGTAATTTTTAGGCTTCGAATAAAAAAAAAACGTAATATTTTTAAAGAAATGTAAACTTTTATTCAGCAAGGATGCGTTAAATTGATCAAACGTTGTGAAAGTAAAGACGTTTGCAATGTTACAAAATATTTCTTTTTCAAAACAGTTCTTTTCTTTTGAACTTTCTATTTCTTTTCTGTTCCTGAAGAAAAAAATCTATTATCGTTTCCACAAAAATATTAAGCAGCACAACTGCTTTTATCATTGATAACAATAATAAAAGTTTCTTGAACACCAAATCACATAATTATTTCTGAAGGATTATGTGACTGAATACTGAAAATTCAGCATTTCCATTACAGAAATAAGTACATTTTTAAAACATATTAACATAGAAAACAATTATTGTAAGTTGTAATAATATTTCACAACATTACTGCTTTTACTGTATTTGTGCAGTCTTGGTGGGCAAAACCTACTCTTTTTTAATTAACTATTAATTCAGAGTTAATTATCTCAGAATTACAAGATCATTTTTATGGAAAAAAAAAGGTTTTTGCTCTGTTTTTCTGAATTGACGAGTTAATCATCTCAGAATTACAAGATCATTTTTCATGGAAAAAAGTTTTAGCTCTGTTTTTCAGATTTAATGACTTGATTATCTAAAAAACAGAGCAACTCATTAATTCAGAAAAACAGAGCAAAAATGAAAAATGACCATCTGAGGTAATTGACACGTTAATTCAGAAAAAACAGAGTAATTTGGTTTCCTCGAGTGAATGCATAAGAGACTTCTTTAAAAAACATTATAGAATCATACAAATCCCAAAATATATTAAGGCATAAATGACAAATTACAATCTAAAATACTGATTGAATATTAAAAAAAGCTTTATATATCCATGTCATGTCAGCATTATGCAGAGCGGTTCAAAATTATTATTCAGTGTCCTTTAAAATAGAGTTTGGTGACCCTCAGCAAGCGGTCAGTCTAACTGTGAAGAGAATCTTCATGGGATTCATTTATCTCTGCAGATGAAAGCAAATCTTGACTTTGACTGCAACATTTTTCAAGTCAGTCTGTGTTTGAAGAACTTAAAATTCAAGATAAGAAGGTAACAATATTCTGCCTGACGTGCTGCGAGACTAATAACAGGCCGAGCTAATAAAGGCCACGGAGGTCAACGTGCTCTCATACCTTAGTGGGACGAGAGAGGGCGAGAGGTCGCCCGGCGCAGGGGGCAAACTGTTTCACTTTTTGACTAAAGGGCGTCAAACATTCAGCAGGTCAGAGAGGAGGGCGAGAGGTCGCGACCTTTGGGTTCAGATTCCGTGCACACAGGGTTTCAAAGGTCAGCACAGGCATGCGAGGTGCCCGAGGGAGTGATGTCCTCACTCACCTCCCGAAGGGTTATCAGGACAGAAGCCTCAATACACTCTAAATCTTCCCCTCCACCAGAAAATAACTCTGTGTGATGCCCTTGAGCTGATAGATGATGTTGTTCCTCAGAAAATATTGGTGATGGATTGATGTTTTCTCTTTCTCTCCAGCAGTCCGGCTCACGAACGACAGCTCGAATCATTCCTGCACATGAATCTTTTTGACACCGGTGCAGATCAAACTGCGGTCTGTGTCTCCTCCTGAAACCATCTCTGCTCCATCAGGATCCAGCTAGACTGCGTAATCCTTCATCAGAGAGACTAAACACTGCCGAGGCACCTCGAGACATGCATTATGTGTGATGGGTGAAAGAACAGCATCGGTAAAAAAATACAGACTGGGTTATGTATTAAATCATGTATCTGTTTTACATTAAAACCTTTGAGATGAAAGAAGTCATTTGGAAAAAAAAAATACAAATCGTCAAAATCGGTGTAGCTACCTGACAGCTGACAGGAAACGCATCACGGCGGGTTATTGATCTGACGGCTGGGAAAAACAACGCTAAAGGCTCATTCACACCAAACTATCATGATATCTATGAAGATTTATAAAACACATTTTAAATATAAAGCAATAGCAGAGTATACACCACATTTATAAAGATGTCTTTCCAAACTATTTTTTCCAACTGATGAAAGATAAAATCACTGACAGCCAATCAGAATCAATCCTGCTTTTAAGCGTGTGGCATTTAAATTCGGCATATACAGAAGTAGTGATAGTCTTTTCTTCCTTATTATGATGCGCTGTGTATCCGGGTGAAATGGCCTCACAAATGAGAACACAAAATATGTAGCGTAGGACTTGATTTTGTCAATCAGGAATTTGAATTTTCTTTTTTGAATTTGAAATCTTTATTACGAATATAAAAAAAAGTGTATAAAATAAAACAAAGTTTTACATTGTTTTATTTTATATTGTTTTATTTTATACATTGTTTTATTTTATATTGTTTTGTTTTACATTGTTTGTTATTTTTACATTGTTTTATTTTATATTGTTTTATTTTATATTGTTTTGTTTTACATTGTTTTATTTTATATTGTTTTGTTTTACATTGTTTTATTTTATACACTTTAAAATAAATCCTATCCAATTTATTTTATCCTATCCAACAATACATAGGATGGTTGTGTTTCGCTATTGGTCGATCTCAAGTGAGTGACAGATTGCCACGCCCTCACGTCAGTAAACACGTCGTCAAAGAAGAGATGTCACTCCAAGAGGAAAAGGAAGTTGTTTTGATTAAATATTATAAGGGCACATGAATTTTAAAAAAATATGCATAGATGAATCATTTACAGTATAATAAATACTGCAATATTCGTTAAAAAAAACAGGATTGCCCATTTTGATTTTATATTAAACTAAATTTTCTGAACAGATTTCATTTAGGCTTTTATTCACATATAAACATTGATCAGCGAACATGAACAGAAGCTCAAACCTCATTGGTTCTTGCTGAAGCTCAAACGTGATGCGTAAAACAAGAATGAACCTCATTGGTTCTCGCATGCCTAAATTCAAAGTGATCGTACCTCTTTAAAAATTTGGACTAAACCACTCAATTCATATAGATTTCAAGCTTTCAATGAAGGCACAGAAAGTTTTCATTAAAAAAGATCTTGATTTGTGTCCCAAACATGAACAGAAGTCTTACGGGTTTGGAACGAAATAAGGGTGAGTAGTCTAATTAATGACAGAATTTTCATTTTTGGGTGAACTATCCCTTTAAATTGGGTCCTGAGAGATAAACCATAATCATATCTGTTATTAGATCACCTTTCATTTATATTCTTCATCATCCGAGAGACAATCTGAGAAAAAAAACAAGCTTCTCGGTTCAGATCTGAGTCAAGGCTATAAGGCTAATGTGAAAAGCAAAGGCCAGACTGAACAATTTACGAATTCTGAACAAGGACAGACAAAATCAATGCCGTGGCGGCTCTACACATCATCTGTGGCTCTGGGGTCTGTTCGCATTTATCAAACTCCAGAGATACACTTCCCTCGTTCACCTCTCAGATCATCTCTGGCGGAGAGATTTGACCAGGGGTTCTTACTTTATATCTCTCACTCATATTGTAGCGTACAACTACAGTTTCATTTTAATATTGCCTAAATTGATAACTTATCAAAAGCAATTATTACTATGACATAAGGTAACAGAACATGCTGCACACATGCAAAACTTTGAAAGTAGTGGTTATGGTCTTGTGTTAAAATTATAGTTGGAGCAAAAGCGCCCTCAAGTGGGGAAGAGTATAAAAAACAAGCCAGGTAACGCTAGCAATTTTGCATGCAATTTGTTGCTTTTGGATGAATATTTTGATTTGCAAATAATTTAAAAGCCCTGAAAAAAGAACTTTATTATTAAAACCACACTGGTCTCAATGGACAAAACATTTACCACGGTAAACTGAGTTTCCGCCAAAATCACAACATGCTGTGGTGGAAATAACACTGATCTCTATGGTAAATAACATTTTAGGCATTAGGGGGGAAACGTCATAGCTAGCATTTTATTTATCCTAAACAAACACAACTTAGTAACATTTTCACACTTTTTGTGTTACTTGAATTACGACTGCAAAATAAAATATTATATTCAAAGGTGACAATCACCCCTCACATGTTTCACATTTCACTTTGGGATCTTCAAAAAAGCTTTAGGCTACTGAGGCAAAATTGTTGGTCGCTCAAGCAACGACGAAACATTTAATAGTAATATTATTTTCACACAGTAAACACTAAAATAGTTTAATTTATTTATGGGTATATATGCGTGCAACCAGAAGGGGGCGCTAACAGATGAAAAATCCAATGAACTGTCAACAACACTACTTTGGGACTCAACAACCTATAAAAAGGCATATTTACCACAAAAACCTCCCTGACCTTGTTTCAGTCTTACAAACTTTCAGCCTCAGCTGTTTTTATCGGTGGCCATTGGCCAATCAAGTTCTCATGTGTCCAAAAATTACATTCATATTATACATACAAGTACCAGTCCAAAACTGGATGTCCAGGAAACAATTCCAGTTCCATTTCATTCCGACCAGAATTTCTGTGACCGACTAACCTTGAAACTTTTCCAGGATGAGCATAAGAAAAGCACTTTAAGTCCATGCTCAAAAATAGATCTGCTGGTCATAGGTCTAATCCTGAACAACTAATGTCTTGAAATTAAAACCACAAGAGTCGAAGGCAGTCGAGTACCACAGTATTACCACAATGTGGTACCACTACCAGTACTAATTCACTTTTTGGGTATTCTTGAGTATAAAAAATTGAATATACACTTGAGTAAAATAATTAAGCACCATGGTATGTCAAAATAGGTAGGGCCTACTTTTTTCACTCTCAAACTTTGATCTCAATTGTCATTCCTTGATTAATACTCCTAAAAATAAAAGTGAAATCATGTCATGTGTCCTGTCCCCTGCTGATGGCACGTGGACAGCACATTTGTTTTTGTGAAGGAAGGTGGTGGGTATTTGCAGCTCATTAACAGGCAGGGACGGGGCACGGTGACGGCCACTGCCACTATTGGATTATGGGAGGGATTTTCAACTTGCAATAATCTGTCAGGCCACAGACAGCCCAACAGCCACTCAATCCCAACGCTCTTTGTGTGCGGGATGTCACAAACTCACACACATATGCCCCTCTCCGATAAAAGTGTGTGAAACTGCAAAGACACAGACGAAAACTTGGACAATGAACCTCTTCTGCTTCACTCTGGTAAGAGAACGCTTCCTTGTTTGCTCATACTGAGAGGAGGATAGCTATATACTCAGTTTGAGTGATTCATCAGATATTCTATCTACATCTCATGATCTGAATTGATCTGAATTGATTCATGCTGACACTGTATGCCATATCAGGTTGAAATGATTATCTGCCGGTAAAAGATTAGTGAATTGATTTAGTATATTGAAGTGTTGATTTTCCAACATACTTTTATACTACAAACCAATATTTCCCAGATATAAAGTTGCTAAAATGCTCATTTTAGATGTAGATATCATGATATTGTCTTAAGGCAAGAGAAAGTGGGATAGATTTGGCTGGGATTGGGCATGTTGAGCGGAGGTGAGGATTACCGTGAGACAGAGAGCTTCTTACAGCAGATCACGGATCAGGAGAGAGAGGAAAATGTCCTATTCATGGATCAGGAATACTACGCCTCTGAAGGTCCTGAGCTGAATCTAGATCCATCCATCCAACAACAGCCTGTAGCTCCTGAACATGTGTGAGAGTCTCTGGACAATCCATACTTCGTTTTCACAGAGTGCAGATCTAAAAATCATGGAACAAGACTTTTAGACATACATCTTCTTCATCTGGAAAATTGTTTAAAGGTAGCTATTTTGTAAAAAATAACTATATATATTATAAAGAATGTATATGTATGTAGTTTATTATTATTATTACTACATATAATAAAAATAATAATTACATACATATAGGCTGCATACATTCATAAATAAAAATAGATGCTAAAAGCTTTACTATGGAGGGATACCAACTATCATACTGCTGTTCTCAGGCCACACATTCATTTTCTCACTCAGTAAAAGGTACATCGAGGACATTATATCAATGCCCCGACAGACAGAGTATGTTTCTTTTTTAAGTCTCAGCTTTTAAATTATGTCAATTTAACAACGAAATTTAAACAATTATTTGTGGTTTTTGTGCTAATGTGGCGTGAGTGACATTACTATGGCGCGGTGTGCGACGTGAAAAAGCTCTTCCTCTTTACTACAAGTTACATAAAAAACACGAAATATACATAAAAAAAAAACATCGGAAGCAATGATGAAACAAACAGTATAACTTACTGAAATGTGTCACGTCTCATGTAATCGTTAAATCAGTGATTCAACCGAAGAAAGTCGTCGATAAAACAGATGAATACAATGTCACCTCAGGAAAGCCATAGTTCCCACCAGGTTCCCACAGGCAAGTTATTATTATCACGTGACCTCCCCAGAGACGCCATCTTTGAGGGCATAACTGCCGTGTTTACCTTACTGTCTATGTGTTTACCATAGACTGGGTTTTATATCATAACTTTGTTGACTCATTCTGTGTCATTTTGCTTTGTCTAGTTGTTGTTGTTTTCTTGTTATTTTGGAAAGCATTTTGGTACACCTTGAAAAAGAGATGTAAAGGGCTGTATAAATAAATATTGATTGACGTCATGTAGGAACTATCTGGAACGTTCACGAAAATATTATGAAAAAAAAAGAAAAAAAGGAAAACCACATTATGAGGACAAAATGTCCCCACAAAGATGGCAATATCTGAAATCCTTCTCCGTGTGCAGAAATGTTTAGGTCCCCATCAGGAAAACAGCTTATAAATCACAAATGATGTTTCTGAAAATGTCAAAATGCAGAAAGTTTTCTCTGATGAGTAGGTTAGGCTGTGTGTGTGTGTAAAAATTATGTGTCTAGGCCTACATATATGATTTAGTAGGCTATATGATTTAATACAATCAATTTTTCAACCAATCAATAAAAAATACAAACGACCAGTAAATACAATTTAAAATTATAATCAATTAATCAGGAACAATATAAAATTGAGAAAAGCATAACAAACTACAAGAATTGTTGCTATAATAGATATTCAATGTTTCTTCTTTAAATAAGAATAATGATACATCACATTTTATCTACCTCCTTAACCTTAGTGACTGTTTTAAGGTAAAATATTTGACATTTTTTAGGTATTTCCCCTCAGGTTACTTCTGTGATTCAGACTAGTAGCTAGCAAGGCTCTTATTTCTTATATTAAATGTCTTTCTTACAATTCTTATTCTGTGTTTGGTCCAGGATGGCTCTACTGACAGCCTGTATGAACCAGCCCAGAATGGCCTGAACAGTCAAGACTCATTACCCAGAAGGCCACCCAGTCCAAACTCTGCGAAGAACATGGGCGTGTGGAGTGGATCCGAGCCCTGCATCGCCATGGTGGGTTCATCCGCACGTGCCTAAAAATTGCAAGGGAATTCACATGCTATTTCATGAGACTCTGAACTACAGTTATGTTGAATGTGACATTGAGGACAATATTAATAAGCAAAAGTGCTGCCACCTGTATAACCACTGATTAATCTGAGTGATGTGTGTGTGTGTGTGGTACAGCAGTTCACATTCATTAGGAAATTACCAAAATCCCCGCTTTTTTCCCCCATGCTTTTTATCCAGACGAGGTGCCGTGCATGAGCTGATGCACATTTTGATGCATCATATATAATACAGTATATGAAGACTAAACATGTTCTTGTCTCTCATTCCAGAAGCTTCCAGAGACGCACACAAGGAAGACTCAGGAAAATAAGACTTTGGAAAAGGCAAAGAGAAAGTAAGTACTGGATCTTTTGGTCTGTTAATGATATTTCAAGACCTGTACAATTTTTCCTTTTTGATTTATTGAAAAAAAAATAGTATATTGTTAATAGAAAATGGAAATAATTTCACAATTATGTGAAGTTTAATTACATTGATATTAATGCATTTCTATGGGAATGATGATAACATTAACATCTCTTCCCTGTAATAGTTACTGTAAGTGTGGCCAGGGTCACCAATTAGATCATCACAGGCTGGATGCTGTGTTGTTTCATGGGAGAATGAGAGAGCTGGATTAGGATTATATTAATTGAGACAAGTGTGAGGGATTTAGTTACTGTTCTAACCCACCCGTTTAAACCAATCAGATTTGTTCCTGTTACAGCATCACATACTGGTCATGATCTGCCTTTAATGTAGTTTTGATCAGAATAAGTAATGTAATACAGAATAAAACATAAAACCGAATTCTGAATATCAGTGAATAGAAACTGTGAATCAGACTGGATCAAGAACTGATTTAGACAGTGTTGCTCAACCTGTTTCATCTTATGGATCCGAGAGTCATTGACAAAATAGACATTGATTTGCTAGTTCTGATCATTTCAAGTAAAAAAAAAAGAAAAAGAAATAGCTCCAAATGATTCAAATTGAAATTAAAAGAGCACCAGTGGATTCTATGATCTATTAACTCGAGCTAGTGAGTAACAATCGTATAGCCTGTTTTTATTTCCTTTTTTTTCCGATGGCAGCCTTCCAAACATAAACTTTTGTGGTTATATGAGTTATGATTATGTTCGTTGACCATAAAAACAATAAGTTCAGGATTTGAACTCTCTTCTCACATGAAACTAAGGGCTACAACAAAGCTTTCTAAACTCAAAATAAAATTAATTTATCAATAAAATAAATGTCTAAAAATATATTGTAAAAAATGTATAAAAATATATAGTATATTATTTTGCATAATTATTATTGCTTTTTTTTAATGCTTCAAACTACATTACAACAATGCAGACAGGGAAATTAAAAGAAAGGTGTATAATATACATCTTGTTGTATTGTTGTTATGTTATTATGTTATTATATATATATATGTTTTAGTGTGTGTGTATGCACACTGTATATATACACTGAATATAAATAATGTTTTTATATCTATTTATTAATCATATTATTTATATATTTATTTATTTTTTAGAAAAAGGGACAGTGTACATGAATTAACATTCTTAAATGTAAATGTACCCAAATTAGCCCAAAGGCTAATTTTCATTGTTAGTCCTTTTGCCAGATGTTATTAGGCT
>JAOTRC010000018.1:16168199-16185114 GCA_027497675.1 Cyprinella lutrensis
GAGCCTATTTCCAAAAACAGTGGAGTATCCCTTTAACTGAAATTCCCACATGAGAAAGATTCGCATAAGTCACGCCACCTAGTGGTCTAACCCCAGATCTAAACCTTTAGCGTCATTCTACCGAAGCTAAAGGTTGCCATGTGCGTCGGATTTAGACACATGGTCAAAAATGCAGTTAGATGACCCCTAGGATGAGAATGCATTGTTGCAACCATGTTTTAAAGTGTTAAAGTCCTGGTCAGGAGGCATGAATAAATGGGTTTTAATCACATTATTCATGTTTTATTAATAGTATAAAATTAACATGTTTAATTAATAGATGTAGTAATATTCTTGGCTAAAGGACGCTGTTCATGAAGATTCTAGAGATGTGAATCACGACTCTCGCTGTATGATGGATCCGGCCACACATATTCCGTCGGGATCTAAATGAACTATAAAACCGGCTGATTATCATTCACGAGCACTTGGCACTGCAACCTCCTAAAACCTCTGCTCACATAAATTATGCTGTCGCTGTTTTACAGAGGTAAGCCTACGAGCTGTTTACATAATTGAATTTGTATGCAAACACAGCTAACAAGAAAATATGAACTTCTTTGGCATTTTAAGTACTTTGACCTGAAAATATTTTTCAACTTTTTCCTCTCTTCTCTGGTGTAATCTTCCCGGAAGACCCGACCAAGAACTGAGCAAGTCGTTCATCGATTGCAGGGATTTCAGGACACAAAGACAGGCTCTAGAGATCAACATTTCTTCAGCTGATAAACATTTGTTTGATATTGTTCCATGCGTACACTGTGGTAATTCAAATACATATTCATGAATATAGAACTGATAAATAAATAAAGTGCAGAAAATGAGACGAGTAAAGCGCATGAGCCATCGGAGGATAAAGCTATATTCCAAATCTGTTCAATTATTCAATATAATGTCAGTTCTCATCCTTCTGAAATGGTTATATCTGTCACGCTCCGTGGAAAGGTCTATGTTCTGGTGGGTTTGGATGATAATTCAGACCAGTTTTGGCCTCAGTAACTAAACTAAATCTAGGAATAAGTTGAGTATCTTAAAGCTTTTATGTTTGAAGCATCATTTTTAGGCAGATGTTCCATGTCACGTTCAATTGATGCATTTGCAATGTCAGATGGCACGGTAAGAACATTTATAGTCTTCTGCCAAGCAACATAAACACGAGTCAAAGGTGTTTAATGATTTTAGAAACACTTGCTGAAGCCTCATATTTCATATTCAGTATCTTGTTTCCTTTAGACAGACGTTGATATAGTGTGTATAAAGCCCAGTTTTCCAGACTGCAATGAAACATTTGCTTTCTGCATTTTTGAAAACGCATCACTCGACACAGAAGGCCAGATAAGCTCCAAATAAAGAGATTTATGCGTCTGAAATGAGTATGTTTGATTAGTTTTCTATTCATAGTCACTTGATAATTGAGTGACTGATGTCTAAAAATACAAATGAAAAAGCTGAAGTTGAGGTTCAGGCAGTCATTAGGTCTTTTGTTGAGATGTTCAAAGGATGTCACATTAAACCGTAAAACTCTGTGATTTTTAAAAACAGAAACTGTTTATTCACCCTTCTGAAATTTAATTGGATACAACATACTCAAAAGTGGGAAGCAATTCAAAATAAAAGTTATTGAAGCCGACATAAAATAGAAACTGACCCCATTTCATTTCTTAAAACGCCTTTAACTGTTCATGTTGGTGATGCATTTTAAAGGGCTATTTCACCAAAAAATGAAAATGATGTCATTAATGACTCTGCGTCATTGTTGTCCCAAGCCCGTCAGACCTTTGTTCGTCTTCGGGACACAGTTTATGATATTTTACATTTAGTCCAAGAGCTTTCGGTCCCTCCTTTGGAAATAAATGTACGGTATACTGTCCTTGTCCAGAAAGGAAATAAAGACATCATCAAAGTAGTCCATGTGACATCATCAGTGGGTTAGTTACAATGTTTTGAAGCATCGTTAATACATTTATGTCCAAAAATAACAAAAACTGTGACTTTATTCAGCAATTGTCTGAATAAAGTGACAGTGATAAAGCGGTGAACATTATATATGCATTTTTTGGAACTTACAATACTAAATAAGAATATGCATAAGGAACTCTGTATCTACTTATAGCTCACAATGTTGTGATAATGATGTTCAGAAATTCATTAGCCTGTAAGCCTACATTATGTTGTGAAAATGATGACACATTCATTGAGGATAAAACCATAACAAACGTAGTATGTCATGATGACATGGTTATTAAACTGAGATTTAGACACAGTCAGAGATGAACATGTAGTCACATACGGTCTGTCACAACAGACGTCTAATGCACCCGTTTGACAGCAAGTAAATGAAGCAGAAAAAGAGATGAGTTTGTGTTTGATGGAAACTCATTCATTTAAAGTAAAGTCAGATTGAAGGGACCTTGGCCACGCATTATCTCATTGTCTAATGTCACTTAGACCCATATATGAAAGTATACCTTATCAAATTGTTACTGCTTCTAAAGGATATCAGTGTAGTTTTATAGACGCATAGATAGGGATAGGGTTGGCATTTGGGAAGGACCTGCCTATCTATGATGCTTTAAGTCATGGCTCGACTCAAATATTCAGCGTGTTGATTTAATAAAACCACTTAACAGACGCAAATAGCTTGATCTAAGCTGTTAATTGAGCTTCAGATGACCATTAGCCCAGTCCAGAGGTTTTTAATTAACAGCAGTGTGGAAACGGGCTGGGCATATGTTAATGAAAGAACGGCGGAAGGGAGTTAAAACGAGTGAAAGCAATGCTTTTATCATCAGTTTTAGAGTTTGAGTTTTATACAAAAGACCAAACCAGTAAAATATATAAAGAGGAGTAGCACAACAAAGAACTGCGAGAAGATATGAGCTTTCAGCAGCGGTTTCTGCTAGTTTTACTGATCCTTCCTGACAGGAGGTAGGTAGCACAACCTACATTCTGTCAGTCAGACGCTTTGATTTCAAAAAGGAAAGACGAATCCAGAGGTTTTTTTTGTGTGGTAAATACAAAATGCCCCCGGGCAATGTATTGTATTTGTATCGATAGCTAGCACATGTTCTGTCATTTTTTGTTTAGAAACAGAATTTGCAGCTGACATTATAAAACCCGAAAAGCAGTAAGAAAACAGCTTTGTGCTTTATTGAACTTATTGAACTTGTCTTGTAGAACTTCTTTGCTTTGTCTAAAGAGCTTCTACGTCTCGATAAATTAATTGTTAAATAGGTAAATTCTTGGCAAGTTTGCAAGCTGCTCCATTAATTCATAGTTGGGTTCCTTTTAATTTCTAGGCAGGGAAAACCTAAACTATATCCATCCAAACGTCAAGCGAATATTTCCAAAGTTTGAAAAAAAAGTAGTTTTTCTTATAATACAATACAATACAAAATTGTTCTTCTCTTTTCGTTTCTTTGCATTAATTTTTCTGTCTTCGTGGCATGGCCTGAGCTGCCACAATGGTAAATATGGTAAGAAATATCATGTAACAACACGAAAAAAAAAAAATAAATAATAATAATAATCAAAAGTTGAACTCTGGATATTGATAAACATTTTTTGTTTATCAAATGATTGTTTATCATCAATCATTTTTTAATGGGAAATCGTTGTTGTTGTTTTTTTAACATGTTATTCACAGTTTTTCCCCTTCCATCGGCATTTGGGCCATCAAAATAGTAAACATGGTAAGAGAAACATATCGGTAACGGCAATAAAAGCAAGTTGTAACGATCTAAATGTTTTGTAGCCTATGAATACACGAAAAACGTGTATTAACTTGTGTTTAAGTGCAGCATGAATCTTTTATTCAGGAAATCACAGTATTTAGCCAACTTAAAGTTGTCACCCAGCTCTAATTTGAAGGTTTACCGCCTTTTTACAATTCATCACGTCAGCAGGTCTGACGAGGACAATTTAAAATCATAACAGTCGTGAAGGCGAATTATCTCTGTTTGGTCAGTTAAAATCGTTTTGTAGTTAGTATGGTTGTTTTAATAGTCTATATGTTTTAATTTCTATTCTGTGGTAAGAAAGTGGTCATTGAAACCGTTAAATTTACCTCAGAACACGTTTTAGTTTGGCGCGGTATTTTGACGACGTTGTTCACAAACCCTCCAGCTCTCTTTCCCCAAACTGAGAAAAGCGATAATTTAATTCGTTAATTCACACTGTGTGCTGATTACTCGTGTCAGACTCTCTGCTAGAGGAGCTGGGAGGAGGAGACGGGGGAAGGAGGAGCGAAGCCGTTCAGTGTGTGTTCTCTACGGCTGCCTCATCCGGCATCCGCCACTGAGAGATGGAGAAAGTGAGAGAGTTGGAGCTAACTGGGAGTGAGCCGGGCACTGATGTGCTCTGAGCGGCAGAGTGAGGGAACGCGCGTCGGGGTTGAGACACAGCGACCGAGAACAGTGTCTATAGGCTGAATTTAACACTTGCATCAGTTCAGTTCAGAAGAAAGAAGCAGCCTAGACAGACTAAACCGACCTTTTGTACGAAATCAGCGCTCCTAACTTTGAAGGACTGCAGTGAGCGCGCATCATTGCCTCGGTAACCAGCACATTACTGATGAGATCCTGCTCGACTAACGCGATGCGCTCCGGGATGCTTCTGCTGCCGCTGATCTGCGGGCTGCTCGGGCTCGGTGAGTGAACGGAGTTTTTACTAATACTCTACGCATCATATTCACCTGTCAGCTAATATATACGCAGCGAGAAGTGCGCTGCCTACACACCAACTGGATTTAGTTCTTGCTAAACCTTCTTATGATTTGAAATTCGAGCAGTCTTGTAGAATTTTTGTCTTGTAGCCTATTTGTTGTGGTTGGCAGTTCCCGTCGCTTGTTTTAGGGTTGCGTGCATCGGTTGTGTTACGAATATGGCAATCACACTATCGGTGTAGTCTACACTTTGCTACTTTTTTCATATTTCTTGTGTAGAGATCATCATAACTTGCTTCATAAATTAGTACCCCTGCCTTAAATTAGCCTACCAGTGTGTTAAGTTTGGGGGGGACCTCCATTGAGAGTTGCACCCTTCCATAGGGAGTCGGAACAAATAGTAGAGGTCTTCAAAGAACGCGAATAAACGTTTTCACACGAAATTTGAGCTCATATTTTCACGTGGCGATACATAAATGTTCGGGAACAAAAATCTCTCTGAAAATGCTGGGTTGTTCTAACCCGACTTTGGGTCAAATATGGACAAACCCAAACGTTGGGTTAAAAATGAAATAATTTTTAATCCAATTTTAACCCAATGGCTGGGTTTGTCCATATTTGACCCAAAGTTGGGTTAAAACAACCCAGCATTTTCAGAGTGTAGACGTTTTTGTAGCGTTTTTCACTGACAACATAAGCCCTAATTATGATCCAAATAAGTTTTCTTCAAAATAACCCCGCCACAAAATTAACTGTCTATTTTGCACACTGCACATTTTCAATTGTCAAATATTTTGCATCTAAAAGTATAAGATATAGTAGGTGTGGAGAACTTTGAGTATTTTGTTGAGGTTAGGATCCATTGTTGACTATGTATCCATTGAGATTTAAACTTTTAAGGTAGGCTGGATATAACAGCAGAGATCACAACTCGTTTTCATTTAAAATGCGGTGACTCCTGCACCCTTCTCATCTGAGATTGTGTGTTATTTGATTGTGTGAGCTTGAAATAACCCGAAAATGAACCCCTGAAGTCCAGCATGGGCCAAACTCCTCATTTGAATCTGAAACCAGCAATAAAGCCTCCGGTATGGCTCCCACATGCACACTTGTGCGAATGAACATCAAATCTCAAGAGGCTTTCGGGTTTATTACTGCTCTTTATGAGCCGAGATGTTAAGCCTCGCAGGGATGTTTCTTTTTTTTACCTCCTTGAGAGGGAGTGCTCTGCCATCACTCGGAAAATCACTTTTTATGACCTGAGAGGAGAAACTGACAGGATTTTTGCTGCAGAGTTGTGTTTACGCCATATGCACACGCTGTTGCACTTCAGAACTTTGAGTTTACACACTGATGATATACTGCAGACCCCCTTCTGCTCTCATACGTGCTTCAGGTTTGTGTTACCATAGCATCTCAGTTTAATGAAGGGTTTACAAAAACTATACGTGAAATTAACGAGCGCCTGATTCCAACCAGCTATGCGAGAGATTAATCCGAGTAACACTGAGAAAATCTGTTCCCTTTAGCGAGCCGAGATGCTATCAGGTGAGCCTTGTGTTTGTACCAGTCCCCGGGGACGCTTTGTTAACCATGGCCAACTCTTGTGTTACAAATGAACGCCGGGTTTATTTAGCATCTCTTGTCAGTTGAATCGTGGTGCTGTGGCGAGGGAAACAGAAGGGGAAGAAAAGTCGATGCGATCTGACACCCTTCATCTGATCCCTTTATCTGCTCCGCGGGCCCGGCAGTGAGGGGGAGAGCAGATCCGTCCCCCGCAGCCACAGGGACAATCTCACTCATGCTCGGCCCGGACACACTTACAGATCTCGGATCAGCCGAAGACCCCGTGACAGGGACCCCTGGGCATTCAAGAGAGGTCGTGAATCAAGTGCATCTCTTTTCTTTCACTCTCGCTCTGTCACTCGTTTTAATAGTCGAACTGAGCAAATATTGAGTTTCCCAGATCCTCCACAAGTTCCTGATTGCTGCAGACGGCATCGTGTTTCCCCTTTAAGTGTCATGAACACCGTCAGCATTGTCAGCCGAGGGGGCAGTGTAGCGCCGCATGGTTTTGTGCAGCCCACACGCTGTTATACAAGATGCTGTCAACGCTCGCTAACAATTATATTGTAATCAGAGCTTGTCTTTCATAAAACATGGACTGTGGGGGCATCTCGGCTGTTGTTTGACAAGCCGTCCTTGGCCTTTTATCTGTTAAGCGGCTTGGGTTGTATTATGTAGGCTACATTTTTACAGCTGTGGCACTTCGATAATGCAGGAAACTGAGCGCCTTTGTTTAGTCAGGGCTCTTTTTTCCTCTGGTTAAACTATTTCATGGACATACCTGGCTGAACGCTAGGAATGTTTTTGACCGTCGGGTCAGTGTTTCCCGATTTTCGCTCGTTCTGCACAGAAAAAAAGTTATTGTTTTCATAGTTTTTGACCTGTGTAACCTTGTTTTCTGTTGCGAAAAAAACAAATTGTAGATATTACGGAAATTTCACTGATCATTAATAAATTGAACAAATAAACAAATGATAAGCAACAGCACGAATAAACACAATAAAAACAGTTTTCCAGGCACGCCTAACAGTACAGTTTTAAGGTAAAAAACAAGTTATCAGATGTGAGTACTTACTGAAAGGCCTCAAAACTCATGTTATCGCTCAGTGTCTCAGCAGCGGAAAGACGTCAGTAAAACAGCATAGCTTTTCATTAGCATTATATTTACCTCAATATATCAGGCACGTGATTCAGTGTCCACAACACTAAATAAATGCACTGTTAGCCTGTACATTATATTTTACTTAACCTGTTAATGATATCTTGATTATTTAATGTATGTTTAAAATATCTTTCATGAAAATGACAACTGTGTAAATTATTAGAGTAAAAACACAAGTTAATGCAAAAACTGCCTTATGTTCAGTTTAAATGTTTTCATACAATGTGTTGTGTGTTGATTATTATATCTAAAAAATAATTTGCAACTGAATTTAGGTTAAAAGTCTAGGCTACAATGTTATAGTAATGTGCGGCTCCCTATAGTAGTTTACAGCATCAGCAGATTTTTGTTAATCCTTGTGAAATGTTTAATTGTAATTGAATTAATTTAAAGAAAAAGACCATTTTTTTTCATTAAACCACTGTTTAAAAAAAAGCCATTTTAGCTTTCTAAACCAAACCGAGATGTCAAAACCGTGGGAAAACCGAACCGTCAGTTTTGTGTATCGTTACACCCCTAATATTAAGGCCTGTTCACACCAGGACGAGTTTTGCACGCGTTATTCGTCGACGTTCAACTAAACAAAGGGTGCAAACGTCAGTGTCATTTTTAAAAAAGGCGTCATTTTTAAAATAACGCCTCGTGTTGGTTTTTATAGTTTGACGTGATTGACTGAACACTGAGATTGGCGCTTTTGCTCATGTGTTCGGTGCTTCTGAAGTTACAGTAAAACACAACTTGGGGGCGCTCAAACACAAAACGGTCTTGCCGAGCACATATGCAACGGCGAAGAAGATCTACGGCAAGTAGCGTAGGAAGAAATAAGACGAGGAAGATGCATTGAAAAACGCTGACTAATAACGCGCGCTGATATTCGTCACAGTGTGTACGGGGCTTTAGGCTGCTGTCCGACATCTGATTTTATCCTAGCTATTTATGTTCACCGAAGATATAACTGACTGTTTGCAAAGATATGACATAAGTGTGTGTTTATTTGTTAATTGAAGCACAGAAAGATGCAAAAAACAATTCTCTCGCACAGGTGGCGCATTGAAAACCGTCTCCGAGTGCCAAATTGAGTTATTTTTCATGTTCATAAACGATTTCGAATCATTTGATTTTGTACACTGGCAAGATTTAAAAGCAATGAGCAGATGATCAATTAAATTGCATGACTACGCTGAGACCATTTGGCCAGTGTTGATCCCATCACCTACCCTGAGAGGCTTTCAGGCTGATCCCAGACCAGCAGTCCTTATTTCTGAGCCTTGAACATAGAAGATAAGATCATCTCTGTGGGCCTTGTATTTATTCTAGAGGTTCTGAAAGGTTTCATGGTGTTCGTTTGTGCTTTCAAGGACAGCTTGTCCAGGCATCACAGTATATCTTTTCATGTTTGTCAAAGCTTAGATTCTCTCCCACCCGTTTCTTTTATTTTACACATCTCTCGAACCCTCCATTGCCTCCAGTCCACATTTAAGCTCAGCCGGCTACGTGGTATTTAAGTGTAATCTGCTCTGTGAAGCACCCTGGTAAACACCAATTTTCTCCCAGCTGGTCTCATCCCTCTTGCTGTCCGTTTGAGTGTGATGGCTGGACTCGGGCCGGGTCAGCGCGGGAATGAGGCGGAGCGCGTTTTCCGACTTCGGCTCGGCCCGCGTGGATGGGGTCAGCCTCCATCTGCTCTCTCCTCTATTTGTTTTTTATGCAATTTGATTTGAGTTGGACAGAGACGGATTAGCCCATAAATAAGTGAAGAGAAAACCACAACTCGGAGAGATGCCATGGATAGGAAGAGCTTTGTGTTATTTTTGCTGGCATTTCCACAGATACCGAGCGGGATGCGTGGACAATAGGGCAGTCAATCTTCCTCTAAAATACTATTCGAATTCCATTCCTTATTTTATGTAATTTTCAAATAATATTCCAATATTAATAGTTATTAATATTAATAGATTTTAATGATAGTTAAAATCTCCCAGAATCCGCGCATAACACACATAGCGTGCGTGGCAGAGAGGGAGTGAACAAGACCTTGCGTATGTGCCACGCGAAAGCTAGTCCCGCGCTCTCCTATTGTTAATAAGAAAGCGATCCGTTTACACCTGGTCACTTCGGAAGTATATATTTATTTTTAAATATATATATAAATCAATATTCGAATAGTATTGATTTTTTTTATATATATTCGAATTATATTCGAATTTCGGAATTCGTTCCAACCACTAGCGTAGCCAGGAATCATAATGTAGGTGGGCCCAGAGAAAATCAGGTGGGCACAGCCTAAATGCATCTGTGATCAAAATAGGCCAACACAACTAAACCTGCTTGAATACACCACAGTTTAATCAGAGCACAAGCATGTATGTCATCATAAGCAGTATTAAGAACATAACGACAAGAACAGCAGTTTCACTGCGCGCGACCCCGCCCACATTACACACACGTGCGCATCTGACAGATGCAAAACAACACCATCATAAAATCAGCAGGACAGTGTGTAAAAACAATGCTTGGTCATAGTCTGGCTCAGCGGCCACATAAACCACGTTAAATAAACAACATTAACTCGGCAACTAGATTGGCTTACTTGTAATGACTAGCTTATAACAGGAGACGACGAGGCTTAGAGTTGAACACTGCAATGATTTCGTTATAGTCCAAAGATTCAGTTAATTCTCTTTCAAATGAGAGCAGGGACAACGAGTTCAGTCTATGTGTCACCATTGTTGCTCTGATACTGGTTTTTATCCGATTTACAGTGGAAAAGAATCGTTCGACAGTACAGCTTGTTATTGGTAGTGTGATGAGGACTCGAAGGAGACGGTTCATTTTCGGAAAGATATCGCATGGGCATGCATCGAGCACCTCCAAAAGTGATGGAAATGTCCTGCCATTTGATACTTTTCTTTCTAGCTGCTGAACAAACACCTCATGTTCGGAATCATCAATAGCGATGTTAAAGTGTGCACTGGCAGGCAGTAACAAAGTTTTTTCGCCGAAGGTGTTCGACTGAGGCAAGCAAGCAGCGGCTGCTCTCATTAACCCGTACGTGTCAGCCTTAAAACGGGTGTTCAGTTCCATGATCTGCCTGTCCAGTATATCATTCCACAATTGTTTCAGGTCAGAGTTGTCCTTGACAGGTGATGCTTTGCCCACGGTAGACTCGATCAACATATCGCCCAACTTAGCTGGCAACTTCCTCTTTCGCGCCCCGGTGACGTCCAAATTCACAATGTCATGCATTTTCATCAAATCATCCGTCAGTGCCATAACTTTATCAATCTCATTTTCTTCATTCCTGAATGTAGTGTAGCTCTCCTTAAGCCCTTCGATTAGATCAATGCAATCTGTCATCGATGTAGTGGCAGACTGCAAGCCCTTAGTGGCATAGTCACTCGTTTCAAACAACTTGTTGAACGTTACTAGTAGAAACAGAAATTTTTTATTTTGCATTTGTTGCAGTAGTGAGTCTGCTTCAAGTTTTGTCTTGCCTGAGCTTTCAGAAAATTCTGCAAGAGTCTCCAATATAGGACCCAAAAGTGTCAGCACTTTACTCACTGCACTTGACCATGAGCTCCATCTGACGTCACAGGACCTCTCTAGCTCCAAATTCGCTTTCCCTGGCCGCAGCTGTTGCTGGATTTCCATAAATCTAGCATGCCTATGCGACCCCGTCATGAAACTATGCAGGTTGTTAATGACGTCAAAAAATGTAGATATGCAAGGGGACACCTTTGACGCTGTGCACAGGACGAGGTTAAGGCGGTGTGAATTACAATGGACATATACTGCGTGAGGAAAGGTTTTCTTTAAAATCACATGTACTCCTCCTTTATTGCCGGACATAACGGATGCCCCGTCGAACCCAAATCCAACGCACAAAGCTGGATCCAGCTGCAATGGCTCCAGTACTTCCAGGATTTTTGCTGATATAGCACTTGCGCTCATGTTCCCTGTCTCTAAAAATCCCACAGCCCTTTCCTTCAGCAGGCCTTTATGTATGTATCGGATACAGACTGCCACAAGCTCTTTTTTTGATAAGTCTTTACATTCGTCTGCTAAAATTGCATAATGTGTTTCTGCCTCATCGTGCAAATCCGCCTTTATTTTGCGGATAATTAATGAAGCAGCGATTTCCAGGATTTCATTTTGAATATCAGGACTAGTGAGTTTCGCGTTTCTAGGCAATTCGTCCAATCGCGTTTTTATTTCCGGGTGATAGTTGGAGATCAGTTGAAATAATTCTAAAAAGTTGCCTTTGTTCAGTGCATCTTCAGTTTCACGATGCCCACGCAAGGGAATGTCTTGTTTTGCACAAAATAAAACGAGGTCTATTACAACTTTAATGTGTTCTCTATTCCTTTCCACAAACGAACTGTTGACAGAATCTTTGTGCAGCTGGTTAATTATATTTCCCCGTCCTGGTTTATGGCTTTGTCTGTATCCTTCAGACCTGCCCAGCGCTGTAGCATGTGCCCTGCTAGCCTCATGTTTAACACAACACTGGGTGAGATGCTTCCAGTCTCTAAAGCCAGTTTTTATAAATCGGCTCTCGGTGGCTGCTTCGGGGAAATGGCGACATGGCTTACAAAACACAGCGTCTCTCGAAATACTGTACTCTAGCCATGGGTACTTTTCATACCACCGGACATTAAAACTTCTTCCTTTGCCTGCTATAGAGGTGACTGGAAATGAACTGAGTTTGGGCTGGGTAACAGGGTCATCAATGGTGGATAAATCGGATGGAGCAGTTACATCCCCAGTGCTGGCCCTAGGCTTAGCCGAGTCTGAAAAAATGAACGTATAACGCTGATATAGTAAATCATGATTCATTCGTGTTAATTATTGCACATTTGTATATAGGCCTATTACTTCTCCTAAGACATGGCTGTATGTACCTGTACACTGGCGTGTAGGTGAGGTAGAATGGAGCGCTGCTGGCGAGGGAGAGATTGCTGAATTAACGTAATCTCTAGCAGCAGAGCTGTCCAGCTCCTTACTACTCGAGACTGATGGCTGAGGCTCCTGAACATCTGCATTATTTTCCTCCTGCAGCGGCCGTGGTCTTTTTGACACAAACTTTAGTAAGTTGCTCTGTTTCATTTTAGTTTAACATACTTCTTCTTAGCTAAACTTCAGTCTCCCTCTGTGAAATGTGTACGTCGCTGTGAAGGGGGGATGGGCTGTTCGCAATCTGACTGCGCGGGCATTTCGTCATCACCATGACAACCAAACAAGAATCAAGAAACATTAAGATTTATTTTATTATTATTTTTATTTTTAGTCAAGTATTGTGACAATCGCAACAGAATTCCCTGCTTCAGCTACATTGTGAGGCCACTGACTGGATGGGCCTGACTGACAGGTGGGTGGGCCCAGGCCCATCCAGGCCCACCCGTAGCTACGCGAGTGTTGCGCACAGTGCGATAAAGGCCAGCAGCTGTCAGCTTGTGGTTATTGCAGGCTGGCTGGACACAGACAAGTGGAATGGACCACATCTTCAGTGGCATCCAGAGGAACAGAGGGCGGCAGAAGAAAATATCAGGAGAAGTAGGGGGCTGGGTGAAGACGGTCGGGGGCTGGGGAGGGTACCACCAGAAGTTGGGATGTGGCACCAGCTCAGGCTTCCCTGTTTTTAAGTTGGCCCTGAACAGAGTCTTCCTGATCCAGTCCTGCTGGAAAGATGGGAGCTGCTCTTTCCAGTGGACAGGAAGCTCTGCAGGCGACTGGGACACCTGGCCAGGGGTCCACAATGCTGGAGGAGCAGGATAAGGGGCAGGAGCAGGAGCAGGGGCAGTAGCAGGAGCCGGGGCAGGAGCAGGGCCTCTCAAGCCTGCAGTGGCTAGAGCGTAAAAAAAAACACAACAAAATTATCTTATTGTTTTAGACTTTCACTGTATGACTTTCTCAGCTCTGCTGGACAGCTACTGCGATTACAAGATTTGCTGCAAAGCATGTATGATTAGTAGAGAGACGACATGATGATGAAAAGATGGAAGGAAGCAGTGAAAATCATCCTGTTTTTCATCCAAGCACCATTAGAAGAAATACAAGAAGAAAAAAGATGGGATCAGCTAAGTGTGAAGCGAAGCAGACCAAACACTACAACAGCCACTTATTCCAAGGGGAGCGGGGTAAGTGTGAGATAAGAATGAGCTTTAGTCAGTGATTATGATAAAAAATGAAATAGAACCTTTTACATACACCTTTAAATTCTCTTTTTTCCTTTGAGGATGTTCACTCAAAGAGTGAATGTGGATTGACACCTGAGAAGTGCCATTCCTCTGTGTTGTGAAATAAAATAATATGATATGTCATTTAAAAAATACTGTTTTGTTTTATTTGTAGTTGTTTGTAAAGTATTGTTTAAGATTTACATACCTTGAGGAAGTTGTTCCTCAGCTTGCGAGGCTACAGTTGCCATCTCCAGGTCATCTTCCTCCTCAAAAAAATCCGTAGCAGCAGAGTCTGTAAAATAACATAAAACACTAAGCACATGTCACCAACACACTTGTGTGTGTTAAGTGATACTAACCACGTGTAAAGAGCTGTCTCCGGGCTGCGGACTCAGACGCAGGAGGTACACGTGGTCCTGCAGCTGTTGAATACGTATTTTCGTTAGACATATATACTCCATAATATATAATGTAATGATTTTAAAGCTAGCAAATCACTTACAGGGTTTGGCTGGAGACAAAATCTTTTGTGCCAGCAGTGAAGCAGATAAATGCTTCCCCCGCGCCAACAGGGCCTTCACATTAGTTGCCGGCAGTGGCCTGTTCTTAGTGGCAGTAGGTGGAGGAGGAACAGACACAGCAGCAGTGGGGACAGATGCGACGGGCACAGTGGAGCTGGGCATGTGGGCTGGAGCCTGCCTCTTCAGCACGTATGCTTTGAAAAGGGCCATGTTAGTGTTAGGCCTGGCCTTTGCCTTCTTCAGGTAGGTGATGAGAGCCTGGGCCTCCTTGCTTGGGTCCTCATACACCTCCTTCATTGACCTACCCTTAAAATCCCCAAACTCCACCATCAGACATCCAGAGTCTCCTGTCCTCTGGGCCTCCTGCAGCATAGCCTGTTTTTTCTGATATACCTCCACAGCTTCGCCGACCTCCCTGATCTGCGAGGTGTATCTGAGGAACAGGTGTTTGTTGGCCGACAGCGGGTTGTCCCTCTCCTCCTCCCCCAAAATGCTGCTGACCAGATAGCAGGCATACCCCAGTGAGTTCTCCAGCAGCCACAGGAACCTCTGACCCTGGTGTTTGCCAAACTGGATCTTGCAGTGGGCCAGAACCAGGAACTGGTCTCCAGGATTCCCTCCATTCTGCCTCACAAAGGCAGTGGCCTCAGCCAGGACCTCCTCCTTACTCCTGGCCCTCCCTGCCAACGAGATCTCCCTCCTATTGGCCTCCTCAGTTGGCCCCATAAGGAGTCGACCTTCAGAGGTTCTTCGTAAAACTGGGTATGCATACATTATCTGAAAGGACTCAGGCATAAACAGAACGTTACATAGCTGTCATATTCCAACTGAAAGTATTTTACTATACAGTTTTCGTTATTTATGTAATTAATTGTTATAATATTATAATAATTAATGATTATTATTATTATTATAGTGTGATGAACTTATTAATAAGAAAATAAATAACACTTCTTGGTACAATCTTGCTGGTATCATGCCATGCTTAAATGGTTTTGTTTTATTTAGCTTTTGTGGCAGAGATTACTACGAAACACAAAATATAACATAAAGGCGTATATGACAAATCATAATAATACGAACTTCAAATAGATTAAATTGAGAATCATTTGTATCCTGAAACCTAAAAAAATATATTAGTGATTTAAAACAAACAAACATGTTTTTGCCTATTCATGTTGTTGTTGTTTTTAATATGTATAACATAGTATTTAAAAGTATAACATAAATATGTATGCTGGTGTATAACATAGTATAGTATAACATATATGAATTAAACGTTTTTTTAAAGTTTTTGTATAAATGTTCTTGTGCTCAAAATAATGTAATGACACAAAAAAATACTAAATTAACAACAACAAAAAAATGGTTTAAGGAGGATATAGCTTAATTAGCGGTCGGCTAATTATGTTAACAGTAGTGATATGTTTTTAACTGTATTTATCATGGAAAAGTTGCAGGTTCATATGTACAGAAGAAAACGTGTGCTATTACACGAGATATCTTTATTGACATGTTTAACTGTCTAAAAATACACACTGTTTATAAATAAATAATGATCGATTATACAGTCGTGAAGAATAGCCTTACCTGTTGCGAAGATTGCAAAGATGACGATAATAATAGCGGTCGCCGATTGGTCAAAAGTTAGCCACAGGAGAAGAGCCAGGAGAGAAACGCGATTGGTCAAAAGTAAGCCAGAGGAGAGAAACGCGATTGGTCAAAAGTAAGCCAGAGGAGAGAAACGCGATTGGCCAAAAGTAAGCCCCAGGAGAGAACGCGATTGGTCAAAAGTAAGCCCCAGGAGAGAACGCGATTGGCTCCCGTGGGCTTACTTTGGGCTTACTTTGGCTCAACCGGTAGGAAGCAGCAGGCGCAAGCGAGAGGAAGCGGGATCGATGCCTGCATTCTCCACGTGGTGTACCTCTTTTCAAAGGGGCACTCCCTAAATGAGCTTCTGAGGATCTTTACCGTCAAAAAGTTTGTTTGTTTTTTCGGACGAGGTCAAGCGCAAATTCCTGGCAAGAGCAGGACCCTCTCGGATTGCTGGATTCAGAGTCCAGAGTGCAAACCTCTCGCACCCAAAGTAAGAATCATACCCCTAGACCAACGAGCCAACACAAGCGTCTTTCCTGCTGCTGCAAACACTTCCGTTTACATGCTGCGGTGGACCTCCCTTTTAGGCTCACTTCAATGGGACACTCCAGAAAAAGGCCCACGGAAGGTTTTCTCGCGAGGTAGCGTGGCTGAGCCATTTAAGGCACTGTATTAAGGCTCCAGTCTCTTCGGGGGCGTGGGTTTGAATCCTACCGCTGCCAAAACAGGATCTTAAAAGGCACTTGTGGCTGCTATGCCAAAGCGAAAAGACTGGAAAAGTGACACTGCTTGCTCACAGTCTCTTCCAAACCTGGCTGCTTTTTTTTCCTTGACCAAACTCGCAGTCTTCAGAGCCTGACGATGAAGGTAAGCAACCAACTTTTTCCCTATTTATGAATTTTAAAAAAAGGCAAGAAATGGCCCACGAAAGAGTAGCGTGGACGAGGGGTCTAAGGCGCTGGATTTAGGCTCCACTCTCTTTGGAGGCTTGGGTTCAAACCCACCGTTGCCAGCAGGGGTTTTAAAGAGGGCCAGACATCTTAAGTGTTCTTTGAAAAGACACGTTAAAAGAAAAAGTTGGCGAAAATGGCCCACGGAAGCCTCTCTCACAAGGTAGCGTGGCCGAGCGGTCTAAGGCGCTGGATTAAGGCTCCAGTCTCTTCGGGGGCGTGGGTTCGAATCCCACCGC
>JAOTRC010000018.1:16359439-16370740 GCA_027497675.1 Cyprinella lutrensis
TTTAGGCAAATGTTTGGATTCATTGTATGTTGTTATGAAGAATTGGCTGAAGTATTTTTATTTTTACAAATGGATTTTTTTTTTACTTTTTATTAAGTGTGTTTATGCACTAAGGCAATTGGGTTAACGTAATATTGGTTTAATTGATTAAAGTTTGTGATGCAACTTCAATATTGTTTTTTGATTGTGTTGATTTTATGTTTATTATGTGTAGGTTGTACATTTATCATTTATTTTGTAAGGATCTAGAGTTGGGTAGTGAGAGTGATATTTGAGTGTGGATTGAGCTACAAAATGTAATGCAAACCTTGTTCAAATTCAGCTCTTATTTACTGGTCCTGTTGTGTACTGCCAGGTTCTTTCTCTCTGGCTGGAGATAAATGATGGTAAATTACTACGGTTGGGAGCCGATCATCTCATCTACGCCACATCCACTGAACAGCCGCTCTGTTGGTCTGGTAGGGAAGTTGTCTGCAGCCTGTCCCCCACACACTTCTCCATAGACTTAGCGCTTCATTCCCTCATGTATATCTTTTCATCTGATGAACAATAACCTATGGATTAATCAACATAAACTTTCATAAAAAACCATTGTGGGTTGTTGCGCGTCTTGATGAATGTCAACATCGTGGGGATAGTTTTTTTTTTCTTTTTAATTTTTTTGTAATCTTCATCATTGTATCTGACTTGAACAATAACCCCAAAAAGTGCACTTAACCCTCATGTGCTCTTCGTTTTGTGGTCACACTTGTTATCTTCCCAGTCAAAAGAGACCGGACACCTAAAAATTAAATTTCCTCCATCCCAGTAAAACCAATGCAATTTATTTCTGTTCTATAATATTTATTCTTTGTAATTTAGTATTTCGAGACAATTTGATTGAATTTATTAATATTTCTGCAATATTTATAGTCTATTTTTGCCATGGGGAAAAATATAAATATATATATAACATTTTTTTCAAAAAATGATTAATGCAGTATTTTAGCTTAATATAGAGTCTAGGCCTTCAGAAAAAAAAATATTTTTTGAAGAAAATTAGCACCATCTGGTTACTGTATAGAGAAAAGTGTAGAATCATGGTGTGACCACTAGATGGCATGTACAGCTCTCTATGGAGAGGCATGTGAATTCCCCAGATGTTTATGAACACATTTTTGTTGTTTTTGTTGATTGATTTGAATATATAGTTGAAACAATCTCAAAAACTATTTATTATTAAAAAAATTGACAAAAAACAAAAATTCACAATTTTTTTTTACAATGTCCCATTCATTTCCTATGGGGGTCATTTTTGACCAAAGACCACAAATTTGACTGTTTTTTTACGACCACTTAGCATGCTCGGATCATGGCCTCAATTTTTTTGTGTATTCACATACCCAATGTCACAAAAGTCACCAACTTTCATAACATTCCGATGAAGCTGTGATTTCTAAAAATTCAAAACAGGAAATTTTTTGGTCAGAAATGACCGAAGAGCACCTGAGGGTTAAAGTATATTATAATCAGCATGTGGACATATAAACAACATTAAAAGCTTGATTTTCACGACAGGGGACTTTAATAATGTTTTTGAAAGTCCCCACTGCTGAGCAAGTCTACATTATTTGATCATATTTCCGAATATTCCTGCATTTAAACCTGTGCAGGAGTGTGTGTTCTTGGTCTGCTGGTGTTGTTTTTCTGGCCGCTCGCTCTGAGATGGGTTAATGATGGACAGCGCCGGGTCTCTGGATATATCCCTGAGCTCAGCATCCCTGTGTCTCCTCATCACCATGACGACTGCTATTGTCACTCCCGCTCGCTTTCAGCATCTCATAGTTCGGGATTCAATATTTATCACCTGTGACCTATTTTAATCTTTTCTTCCTATGATTTTATAAAACTAATCCTCCATTCAGTGGAGATGAAGGCACTGCAGTGTAAAAGGCTCTGGTTAAGAGTTAAAGGGGCCGGTGGACAGGGTGGGCTGATCGATAACCGATCTCATGTCTCGCTGACTCCAGATTGCTTTAATGGAGCGTCTAACTCTTGTGGATGATCTGGCAGGAGGGTTAAGAGTGTGGGCGGGCGAGTGGGACTGCAGAGCGCCCCGTGTGCCAGCGGTGGTGGGCATGGAGCCTGTGTGTGTGTGTGTGTGTGTGCGCTTAGGCCCTCACACACTCTATCTGTTCAATACACACGAGTGGGATTCATCCCTGGACTTAAATATAGTGAGCCTATTTCTCTTTTCCTGCCATCAGGTCTTGTCAGAATGACAGTTTTTACTGGAGCCACATCAGTGTCACCACAGTATTGCCATTTAGAAGCTGGTTGTCTTTATATCCATATCTGAGTTGTCTGGACATTTTTTTTTTTATTTATATATATATAGTCTTGGATCTGATTTTAAAAAATCCTCACTAGACATGCAATATTATTGCAATTTGACAGTCAACTACTGTTGTTCAAAAGTTTAAATTATTTTTTAGATGAATTTAAAAAAAAAAAAGTTTTGTCATATATATATATATATATTTTTTTTTTAATTGAAAATAGAGTTAAAGCTGTAATATTGTGAAATTAATTTCTATTTTAAGATGTAATTTTTTTCTATATGTACTTGAGTATCACATGATCCATCAAAAATCATTCTAATATGTTGATTGGGTGATTAAGAGACATTTAATATTATTATTTTGATTCTTTGATGAACTGAATGTTCAGAGGAAGAGCGTTTGTTTGAAACAGATCAAAGTATTTTCTGTCAGATGATTTAATGTGGCACAAATTTTAATGTGCTCAAGTTGCCTGTACTTCAAGTTTTTCCGATTTTGGTGTTCTCTGAACAGTTTTGGCATGTTATTGAATATGGCAATGTTAGTGAAAATGGTTCTTGGTGTGCTAGATCTGCTACGTATGGACTAGTTTACAGTAAACACTGAACCAGACTAATGTTGAGGAGCAAGACCAGCAGAGCCAATCAGCTTGTGCCGAGCGGTAATGATGCGATCATATGCAGATGTGAAGGATCTGTCTCTGTCCTCCAGAGTTTCCCGATTGAACTACACACTTACTTATAAAGAGACGAAACTCATCATTACGAGCTCAGACCTCGCCATCAGTAATCTCAGAAACTCTCTGAAATAATTGATCTTCATCTGCTTGTGATTGGTTTGTGTGTTTGTGCTGGTGTTTTTGTAGCAATACCTCACACCAGCTGTGTGTGTGTGTGTGTGTGTGTGTGTGTGTGTGTGTGAATTGCTGTATTTCTGCTGACCATCTGCTTTATGGTGTGTCCTTCAGGGCCAGCTCCTGTAAGTCAGAGTCAATTCAACACACTCGAGTCAATATCCACCCTCACACTCACACAACATTAAAAATGCAGGACTCTGAGGGACACACACATGCAGGATATCACACACTGTAATTGCACCTATTGATCAGGATTCTTCTGGAATGATCAACACAACTGTAGTCGACTGACGCTAACATCTTTATTCCCTCTTCTGTAGTGTTATAAGATAATCACGGCTGTCAGAGTGCAGTTGTGCAGCGACGCCAGCTTCAAGGTGACTTCTGCTGTGTGTGTGTGTGTGTGTGTGTGTGTGTGTGTGAGGATCCGTTACAGGCTGACAGATTCAGCACTAGGACCTCTCGCTCTCTTGTCCATTACTTACACCACAAATCACTCCTCATGCTGTGATACTCATGTCAGCCTCGACCCGGTGTAATATTTATGTGATGATGCATAACTGGAAGGTAGACTACATACAGTAAGAGTTTGATAGCAGTTAATCATGTCAAATAAGTCAACATCCCGACAATATATACCATTCTAAAGAGTACATTTTCACTAAATCTACAAATATATTAAGTGTGTTCAACATTGATAATAATCACAAAAAAAACACCAAAAAGTGATTTCTGAGGATCATGTGACGCTGAAGACTGGAGTTATGATAATGGAGATTCAGCCTTGCATCACAGGAATAAATTACATTTGAAAATATATTATAAATATATAGTCATTTGAAATTGTAGCTAATATTTAAAAACGTTGGTGTATATTTGTAGGTTTTATACAACAATGCACTAAAAAGGTTGTTAGTGAAATTTCTTCATGCACATATGACAACGTTCACACGGATCCTCAAAAATGACTGTATTATGCTTTCTGCATTAAGCCAATTGCTGGCAATGTCACTTTGGAATAAACACTTAATATGCGTGTGCGTGACGATAATGCTATCATGTTTGAAAACTTAAAGTTTGCGTTCTCAGGCCCTCGACTCCATTGTCATGTAACTTAAGTGCCAAAATGCATAAAAAAGTTTTCAGTTTTTGTTTAAAATGATGTGTAAACGGCCCATATGATGAGGAGAGAGAGAGAGAGAGAGAGAGAGCTATTCAAGCACAAATGCATCATCTAACAAATGAAAGTCAAAACTCGATTGAACTTGAGCACTTTGCTGCATTGTTGTCTTGAAGTAAACGGCGTGTTCATGGGCATTTCTGCTCATGTCAGATCGGTGTGTCCATTAGCGTCCTCAGGGGTTCTGGGAAAAATCAATTGTGTTCACTCTGCAGGAGACTCAGATCAGACTATTGAATGTCTCTGTGTGTGTGTTTAGAGTGTGTGTGTCCTGGTCAAAGCAGTCTGTAATCTTGGGTCCTCGTGTGTGTGTGTGTGTGAAGGCCGCTGGTGTTAGTGGAGTGTGTGAGAGCCGGAGTTCTGCCGGGAAGAGTCAGTCATTACGTCACGGTTCACCTTCACTTTATCCAGTCGTGCTCTAAACACTCGTCCAAACTTACACACGTTTGCAGTTGCTGACGCTTCCATTCACCTCCATATCATCTTCTGCTTGCAAAAGGGTCCTTTCTTATCATTATCATCATGTTTTGCATAAAAAAAGAACCCTATGCTACATATATATACTGTAGAAGCCTTTCCTCTAATACGACAGAATATTCTCTTGAGGAACTTATTTTGAGTAAGTGATTTCTTCCCGACTGCTGTATTTCAGTTTCGAGTATGGGCTCAGAGAGAGAGAGGAAGATGAAGGACTGGGTCTGAAATGGATCGCTGTTCTAAGATTTTGAGTGAACATGTTTCATTAACTAAAGTTAAACACGTGTAAAGTGTTCGAGCACACACACTGATTCGTGTTTAATGGAGATAACTGTTTGCCTGGACTTTGGTTGGTTTGGAAAGGCATAGCCGACCAATGGGCTCATGCCAAACTAATTCTCCTTAAATATTATTCTCATATCGTTCCTCATCTCTCATTCAGCCAATAACGGTGAGCAGAATATCCCTCACTGCTGGAGGACCAGCGGCCGCAGAAACATCATCTGCAAGTCTAATGATGTTGGCAGTTCATGCCGTCGCAGTCTTTAATGAATTTAAATAACCCAATTTAAACAATGACATGCGTGCGCTGGGAGATTGATGCGCCTGCCAGTTCAGACAGGTTTGTCTGATGATGTGGGATCCCATCTCAGTGTACTTCCCATAATGCACTGCTGGAAGTGTGTGTGTGGTTGGCTGTTAAGAGAGGTTTGGCCGTTACTCATCTCGCATGAAGATGCTATAAATACTGAAGCTCGCACTTATAATGCACACCTGCTGATGAAGAAAACTGCTAAAAACAAAATAATCTCTCGGGGTTAATTAGTGTAAAAGCTAGTCTGACGTTTGGAAATAATCTCTCGATTGTTTGGTTTCTGAGTTTTGCTCGTTTTATTTCTTCATTCTAAGAAAAACAGCTCTGAATGCAATTTCTGAAAGAAGGGAGAATCAAATTATTCATAATCAAATTATTCATGACATGTTGATTTCGGTAGTATTCATTAACGCTGGGTATCATGAACAGTTTACACCATCCGTTACTACCTTAATGTTTATTTTATAAATATACCTATTGTAATTCATGTTTATTCATAATACATTTAAATGTTAGAAATTTATTCATGTAGAAATCAAAATTAGCCAAAATGAATACTTTAATTAATACAGTGTTATCTGACTATTGAAAATGAACTTCATTGCTTGTAACAGTATAATGCAGTCAGGGCCGTATTACATCATATTTTTGACTTAAATATACACTTATAATAAAGTTTGTTACAGTGTAGACATGGGTCAACTCAACATACTTGAATCACATGTATTCATGTAGAAATCATTGTGAACAAAACTTTTTTGTGTGTGTGTAAAAACATTTTACTACCATACCCGATCTGACCATTAGATATTGGTGTAGTTTAATGCAGTCAAGTTGATTAATTCAAAATAAATACAATTTTTGACTTGAATAAAACAAAGGTAGTGTATATTTAGCACACAAACAAACTCTTGAACATAATCAGACTTATTACAGGTAAATTGGCATACTCATAATCATAATTCATGAATGAAAAGGTTCAAATGTGCACCTGTATTTTTTCCTGTCTTTCAGATTTTAAGTAAATACATTCTCTAAAATGCCATATTTCTTGAAGGTTAACAAGTTTTAATACTCTCTACACTGTTTATATCTTGTGTTTGGATCGTTTATGATTAGTTTCCATTCTATTGTTCCTTCATTCGCTGATGTCGAGCGTCTGTTTCCACTCAGTTTGATGAGCTGAGGTTCGGCACAAACACTAAATAGTTTCTGATTTACTTCCCCGTCAGGTACAGAAACAAACTTCACATATCCCTGACCTGAAAGCAATCGCTTTAATTAAAGCTTGGACCGTGTGTGTGTGTGTGTGTGTGCAATCATTGACGGATGTGTTTAGATCACTCTCTGGTATTGTTGCTTGTCTTGCACATGGAAAACTGAGTTTTTTATTATTAGGCATCTCTAGACAGCAGAGAAGCTCTCTAGTTTTTCATGTTCTTCTTTGAGGCCTTGAAATGGTCTTTGAGGAAATAGGCCTCATCTTTGAGGGAATTGAATTGCTGGGATTCTGCTTTCCTCTCATTTACTCGGTGTTTGTGGGGATATTAAGCTTGCAGTGTCCCCAAGCAGACTTGAGGATCATTCCGGTTCAGAAGTGCTCCATAAAAGGTTTGATTTACTCTGAAGCCTCTTCTCGGCTGTGTCCTGATTGTGCTTTCAGATTGAATCAAGAGAAAACACAAAGATGACCCAGAAGCATCCGAGCTGGAGGCTGTGGTGTGGACGTGGGTAATGTGGTCCGGGAGCCGGATCTTGATTAATCCCTGCTATGCTCTCCGGGAAGGTTATTAGTTGAGCCGTTTGATGAATGAACACTTGCTCTGAATTATGGGTATTCTGCAGATTTACAGCGCTCTCCCTGGCGACGAGGGTCTTAACTTCTCCGTCTGAAAGACTAAAACCAGAGGAGGTTTGGGTCTATCTTCCCTTTAATGTGTCCGTCAGAAGAGCACTGGGTAACCATTCACAGAGAAAGATCATTTGAAGATCATTTGAAGTCTGTCGCAGCATCGCCATTTTGGAAATTAATGGATTAATGGATTGTTTTAAAGTTTTAAGGCCTTTCTGAATAATGCAATGACCTCGGCATGTTCTAAAGAAGCTTCAGATTTCTTGTACGTTTTGTTTTAAGACATTTCCTTTCTGTATGACCTAAATTTAGAGTCTAAACTTGAGTGCCGCGTAACTGAGGCCGTGATGAATTAATAATCACGGCAAAGAACTTTGTCCTCAATCTTCACAACTCAAAATAGCCGATTGATAGTGGAATGAAATACATTGTGCTTTTTGTGGTCGCAAGTAACCAAACATATTTTCAAGCCTCGCTTTAAGATACGCCATCCGCCTGTGCCAAAATATGAAAATTGTGTCTGAAATCAGGTCATGGCAATAAGTCCTGTCCTCCTTCACTGCTCCTTTCCAGGAGACCTTCATGAATAATCAGAGAAAAACAGGCCACTGTTGGTCTTTGAAGTTTTCCATGCTACTAAAAATAATCCCATAATGCATTATAATCAAAACCCATTTGTTGGTTCCATCTCTGCAGATGTAGTCAGAAAGCTTCAGCGCTAAACACCAACCTGAGGATGAAAAGGAAAGAGGTTATTTGCAGTTTGATTGACCGTAGGGTCAGGGTCTGATCCTTATTTGTTACCCCAGTTTTCTTTTGTCCTTTATTATCTGCCCCAGACTTAAGAGTAAAGAGTGCAGACGCGTATCAATAAGCTGTGACTGGATGGGTAAACCAAACGATATAAAAGTGCGGCACCTGGCCACCAAGGATTTATATTTAATCATGGGTAATGTTGGTATTTTATAAAGAAAGAATATAAGTTCCCCCATGTTGTAGTCTAGTAGGTCTGTTTAGTTACGTCAGGTGTTCAGCCTTTGTTAAGTTCTGTTTAAGTTGACCTCTTGGGTCCAGAACTGTCAGATTTCTGTAAATCAGTTGTTGTTATTTTTTCGGTTTGTAAATAAAAACTTATATTTTTAACTTATGGTTTGACTCATGCTTGGTCCTTCACAACTTGTAAAAAGCGTCCAGGTCCTCGTAGAGCCCATAATTACAGCTCTAGATTCATTTAGGTGTTGATAGTGTTGATAGACATGATTCCCAGTCCGAGAATGTGAACGTCATCCTGTAATCTCGACGTAGGGCTACGTGAATACAGCAATGTCAAACAAGATTATCAGTCAATAACATTTTAATTTTTTACTTTGTTCCTCACAAAACTATCATGTTGTTTTAGATGTATTTAATGGACTACGCTTTGGTGTTTATGTAGCTAGTTTTGGGCAGATATAGATAAAAGATTTATGGATTAAAAAAGTTATGTTATCTTTTGTTTTCCACGAAAAAAAGAGACGTAATGGTATGTCTAATTGTCATTTACTGACCTTCCTGAAACCTCTTTCCCTTAAAATTCTAATTCTAGAATTCTATATTTTAACTGGTTACACCATTTAATATCTTTACAACAATAACTTACTGTAGCAGCTGAGCCTATAACCCTAAAAGTCCCCCTGTAGTCAATAATTTTATCCCTTAAAACTCATCTTTGATCTCATTAATTAACAAATTTAATGCCTCATGCCTTAAAATAGCTCGCATGTGACTCTACTACACCCGCTTCATGCGGTTTTATGAATATGCAGATTAGCCGCATCACTCACTCACTCACGCGCGACTCTGAGACTTTATTTCACTGCAGTTCTGAGGAACACATACATACTCAGCACCACAGAGACCTAAACAACATTAAAAGCTTGATTTTCACCACAGTGGGACTTATTAGTCAATTCAAAATGTCATTAAATTGAGTTTTTATATATTTATTTAAATGAACGCACGAACTCCTGATCGATCCGCTCGTGGGTTATTATGATGAAGTATGAATCACTCCATTGCAGCAGCAGAAAGACTCTTATCCATCCGCCATCTGTCTGCATGCGTCCCATAAGGAAGTCTGCAAAGGAGAGTGTTCTGCTTTAACTGCAGAGGTCTCCACATCCCCTCACACACCTTTCCAGCCGGTGGCTCCTTCCTACAGAGAGCAGGAGGCGGAGGAGGAGAGCGGAGATCGTAGATACGCATCATCATCCTAGTTGAAGTCAATGAGAACTTCTCTTCGGAGGAAGCGGAGCTTCAGGACGTCTGGAGATCTCAGAGATGCGTTTGATGGTCTCAGCCGGTGATTTCGCTCCGCTCATGTTCAGAACAAAACCGAGAGAGCATTTCAATGACTCAATGTGCTCGTTTTGAGGAGCGAAGGAGCCGTTTGTGCGGGATTTTCAGTCCGGAGACGTGATGTCAGCCAGCGCGCGCGCCCTGCTCTTCGGTGAGTTCCGTCCGCGTGCTCGAGTGTGTGTGTGTGAGTGGTGTTTCTGCAGTGTGTGTGTCGAGTCGTGGGATCAGTTGGAGAGGTTTAGTAGATTGGTGGACTTTGTAGTAGTTTACTTGGTTGGTGATGTCAGTAGTTTCTACTAATGTTACTTTTGCTCGACAATGAAAAGCGATGAGATTGTGGCAAGCTGGTTTAACATTTTCCTTATGTAGGCTATTGTCTATTTATTATGGTAGCCTAACTATTTGAAGAAGGCTAATCCAGTGTCTTTTCACGTTTCACTGGTGACTATTCGACTAGACAATCACTCATTTGTTTTTGGTGTTGTATCAAATTTCATTTTTTTTTTTTTGTGATGAATTATAGGCTATTGGTGTCTGTGGTTCAGATGTCAACTTCACTTCCGAGTATTTGTTGCTGGTATACATTTTACTAGGCACATCTTGTTTACTTGTTATATGTAATGGATTAGTCAGAATAACTGTTTTATAGTTCAATCTTATCAGTTGATTAAAACGGAATTAAATATTAAAGTAGCTTGCCATCACCAGGTACACTTCAGCCTTCCTCGTGTGCTGTATTATTCAGCATCCGGATTTATTATGCATTCACTTATTAATGCCTGCTTCCTGTTCATTAATTAAGTTATGATTGCATGTGTTGAACACGGATGATCTGAAATGCATGTTTTTATAAACTCTCTGTGTTGCGATTTTTTTTAAAAACTGAAACAAGTACTGAAAAAGAAAGATGAAATTGAATGCAAATTACTTTTACGTTACATATATTTTAATTTCTCTCTGTTTCTGTTATTAGGAATGTAGATATTTAGTGTTAATCACATGTAGGGTGAAGTCAGATAAAAAGGGTCTGATTTTTTTTTCTCTGTACATTTTCCTGACTGATCTTTTTATTCAATGAGGGAAATGTGGATGAGACTTCATTTTATCCATTGGGAATTTATTGTGTAATGAAAATTAATCTCTGTATGACGGCTGATTGGAGGAGAGACGGAAAGCGTGTTGTTTATTGTGTTTTGAAGAAAAACTGCAGTAACAAGCATGGTGATCATACACGATAGGGCAAGAAACAGGTAATACTAATGTTCACTTTAAGGGATAGTTTATTTTGGTTTTACAGTTTTACAGTGGGTGCATCAACGGGTGAACTCTCCCTTTAAGTTGTGCAGCACTGCATGCTCTGTAAACCACTGCAACATGTGCGCTTTCTTTTCCTGCAGTTTACTAAAGTGTTGTGACTAGACAATAAGTGGCACAGAGAGACACGAGTCCTCCGACTCCAAACACACAGACGCAAACGCCACAGCGATTATCATGACGACGAGCGTCTCATTAGTAGCATTAAAACAACTGAGCTAGACAAGCCATGCAAACTACACAACACATCACAACACCATCATTCACCCCGCAGACACACTAACACATCTACCTATCTATCTACCTATCTATCTATCTATCTATCTATCTATCTATCTATCTATCTATCTATCTATCTATCTATCTATC
>JAOTRC010000018.1:16433840-16441340 GCA_027497675.1 Cyprinella lutrensis
GATAGATAGATAGATAGATAGATAGATAGATAGATAGATAGATAGATAGATAGATAGATAGATAGATGATAGATAGAACAAAAGCATATTCCAGTGATTTACAACCTCAGATCTTACAATAGTTATGTCTTTAAATGCTAATTATTCATTGTTAAAGGTCAATTTTGCTTTGGAGAAGAACAGAGGTTTTTCATTTGGCTATTTTACTGTTTTTAGTGTATTAGAAATTTATGAAAAAGGTACAGTAATCTTGACTTCATATTATAATTGCTAAAGTATTTCAATTGTGACTAATTCTTAAAATGCAACTTTGTCTTTTTGTCAATGAAAAAGTATTTCTTATTTTTTTATTCTTACAATGCAACTTTATGTCCATAATTTTCTCTTTATTTCTCTGATATTTTTGTTTCTCATACGAGACATTGTCTCACAGTCACATTATAAGCAATAAATCCAAAATAATGAGATATTTGTGTAATTAACTATTGAATTACACAAATATCGCATTATTTTGGATTTATTGCTTATAATGTGACTTAATATATATATTTATATATATATAAATATATGTGTGTGTGTGTGTGTATATTTTATAATTTATTTGTTATGTGAAGGGCTGATCTGGTGTGTTTTATATGGTCGTTTGCGTTCAGCCTCTCGACGTGTGCAGATCTCCGTCAGTCGGCTGCTGTAGTCTCAGTGCGGTCGAGAAGTTTTTGGTGTTTTGTTCTTGAAGTTGTTCTTGTTTCTGCATCTGTGATCTGACCACACGGGCTGTGCCAACTCAAGAACAGCTCCTCTTTCCCACGGCTGCGTTTCCTCACGTCTGTGTGTTTTGCTGTGGTCTCAGAAATGAAAGCAGCTGCTGCTGTGCGGTTGAATCAGCGAAGCAGGTTTTTGTAGAGAAAGCTCATATTTTTAGCTGTGCTCGAATGTTCTCGTCCAGAACGCCCTGATCCTCGGCTGGAATATCACATCAGCTCGTCCAGCTCCAGCTTTAGGTGTTGTTTGTTTGTTTGTTTATCATCCCTCTCTCTCAGAACAGCGTAGTGTTTTCCTGGACGTATCAAACGTGTGATCATTAATTCTTTTTGTGTTTGTTTGTTGCTTTTTACGTTCATCAGCGTTATTTACCTTTGTCTGTAAAGAGATCTTTATAAGCTCATTTAAGATATCTGTGTGAGTGTGTGTGTGTGTGTACACCAGCTGAAGTCAGAATGCGTACGGTTGCCCTCAGATCAGTTTTGTGCAGGTTTCGTCTGATTTCTCAGCTTGTTTAAATCAGTGTTGTGTCGTGATGTAAAAGCAGCTAAAGCTCATTAGAGGTGTCCCGTTCGATGAATCACAGATCAACTCAATATCAAGTCTAGTAAACCTCCCTTTCAGGTCAACATATCATCCTACTTTTTCATTTTTCCCAAACTGATTCCAAGTCAGGTGGTCCGGCCACGCTCATAAAACAGCCGAACCCATTGATTGACCCGGTCAGATCTGGGGGTATATTAGACATATGAATGTTTGCCTAGCGGCACCCCCGCTCTCGTCTGAGACATCTCTGCTCACACACACACACACACACACACACCTCAGGTGAGGAAACAAGCTGATCTACAACACACACCGGGAAAATGAGGATCTAGGTCACAGCAGGACAAGACACGGGCCGAGAGAGGGAGAGAGAGAGAGAGAGGGAGAGAGAGAGAGAGAGAGAGAGAGAGGGAGAGAGAAAGGAGAGGAGGGAGTTCAGTAATGAGGAGTCTTCTTCCCGTGAGTGTGTGTGTGTGTGTGTGTGTGTGTAAACCGTGCGCAGGTCCACATGAGCAGTGCATCATGGTTCAGAGCAGGACTTTATCATGTACCTCGCCCGTCAAACTGGGCTGTCACCCGCGGGTGTCCACGCTCAGGAAGAGACTGCACTTCCGCCGGGATCCGTGAGTACTCCCGCGTGTGTCTGTGTATGTGTGTGTGTTGTGGGCCGAATGCTCAGTCTGCGTCGCTGGAGCAGATTCTGTTTCCTGATGTATAGCATTACCCTTCAGTTTTTCACAGTAGAGACGTAAAGAGGACATGAGGTGGATTAAAACTTATAATTCTTGAGTATATTGGGCATGTTTGTAGTTCTAATCTGTTCTCCTGCAGTTCTGAACTGAAAGCCACTGGATATATTAGTGCATTATTTGCATTTATAATGCCTTTTGAATCACGTTGTTTGTTTAATGTTCTTAAAGCTTCTATGTGAAGGATCAGTGTTGCCAAATATTTTCAATGGAAAGTACCCAAAACCTGCTTAGAAAGACGCTTTACGGCGCTAGATGATTCTCCTAATCTGTGTTCACAAACTCTATTTTAATAGCAGAATGTCCAATAAAACGGTTTAATTGACACATTTTCAGACATCAGAGCGAGTATGATATAGTGACTGACGCATGTTGACCAGTAGTCCAACAGTTGCTGGATTAGTCTCGAGCCGCTGATGCCCCATCCCCATTACAGAAGCTCCACTGATTCATCATTGTTACGAGATCGTTAAACCAGTGAGTTGAAATCACTGCAATTTGTGAATCTGGATCGACTGATTCGTTGAACTGAACCGTGTTCAAATGAATGATTTGTATTGGCCATTTTTACTTCTTTAATGAATTCTTACGGATATCAAGCTTTTCAGAGAACACAACTCAAATCATACCAACAAATATAAAGCTCTTTAGATTAAAAATTCTATATAATGCTCAATACCAGTGGACTGCTTTAATTATACTTTTACTGCACTTTTTTTTGCTGGCGTTTTAGAGTTTGACAGCCCACGTCCTCTTTGCTGTCTTTATACTGAAACGAGTGTCCAGGGTGTTCCTAATAATCGGCTTGTGTTCAACAAAAGAAGTTTCGAGCAGCATGAGGAGGATGAGGAGATGAGGAAGGAATATTCCTCTTTGAGTCAACTATCTCTTTAAGAAAGCCTCTCCATCTCTCTTACACACACACACACACACACACACACACACACACACACACACACACACACAAGAGTGAGAGGATGAGACTGTTCTTCTGATGAACGTGAGCTCAGGGTCATTGTGTTCCTGCCTCAGTAACGAGACTAACTCGATCTGTTTCTCTTCAGGCACAGCTTTGATGAATGCAGGTGTGTGTGTGTGTGTGTGTGTGAGCTTGCTAGTGTGCCTGTTCTTTAATTAGTTGTTCAAAGCAGCATTATTAACAAAGAAATCTCTCTCTCTCTCTGTCTCTCTCTCTCTCTCTCTCTCTGTGTCTCTCTGTCTCTCTCTCGCTCTCTCTCTGTTCCTCTGTGTATTGAGGGTGAGATCAGACCTTGTACGTTGGACAGGGTTTTTGTTTTGAGGTGATCAGCACATTCGGAGTTGCCCTTTTGCTGTAGTTTGTTCGGAGATGCTGACTCTGCAGAAGAAAAGTGCAGTGAGCCCATAACAGGCAAACACATACATTATTCACTGCGACCTGCTATATTTAACGTTTCATGTTTCCTAACAATGTCCGTGTAGTTTACCGGGGCCACAAAAACTATCAGGATGCCATACTTTTAAAATATCTGAATGTCACTGCATTAGATAGCACACATTTAAAGCTGAAAGTTTTACCTAAAGAAGTTTGTTAGACTAAAAATATTCAATCAATAAGCATTGTACAAAATGAACACAGAAAGTGTAATTTAGTTGTAAATGTTTTCATGTGAGTAGTTCAGTGTTATCGTGTGGGGACTGTTGGACGTGTGTTCACTAAAGGCTTATGGTGGTGCAGTGGATCAGACACATGCCTTTGGTGTGAGCGAGACACTTGACCCCTAGTTGATCCAGAGGCGTGCGACCTCTGACACGTATAGCAGTTGTTAGTCGCTTTGCATTAAAGCGTCAGCTAAATGAATAAATATAAATATAAATGTAAAAGTTAATTCTGAGGACAGCTCACACAGAAGAGTTACTAGTGTCTGATTTCACAGATAGTTTGATTGTGAATGTAAAGAGATGAACCACGTAGAAAGACAGACAGACTGGACGGACCCGCCGGCCGACGACAGGTCGTGACGATGATGATGACGGTGGGTGTGTGTGGTCTGTGTGTTTTCGTCCGTCTGTCACTCAGTTTGTGTAGTGACCACGCCCCCTCAGTTCGGGACAGGCGAGAGACAGCAGCTCAATCACATGTAAAGACACATGAACAGGAAGAGTGTTTCTGCTTCAACTTAAACATGTGATAATAAATGGTCTGTGGGATATTTTGTCCTCAGTGCCCTTGTTTCAACAGGATAGTGGCCGTAATAATGATGTGTAAGACCATTATTGCTTGACTGGTCCCAGTAATCGTGTTCAGGCTGCCGGAGTTAGGCTAGTGTTCTCCTGATCCCTATGAGAGATGTGCAGGCCGTCTTTCAGCTGAGATTACCCAGAAGCCCACAGCAGCCGTGTCCCGTTACCAGAGCGGATGATTCATCACAGAACTGCAGACTGATGTTATCTAACACCCCAATCAGATACCTCTCTCACACACACACACACACACACACACACTCTTTCTTTTCCACTGAGCTGTGAACACAATCCCTTCGCTCATAGTAGTTCATGTGCACTTCTGACTTCCTGTTAAACGGACTATTTCCTCGGCCATGTGTGAAGAGAATCCTCTGTGGACGTCCGTCTGTCTGTCTGTCTGTGTGTGTGTGTGTGTGTGCACCGAGTGGTTTAGTTTGCAGACTGGACATGCTCTCCGTCAGGTCTCTGTCAGTAAGAGAGGGCCGTCAGTGAGTGTAGGTCATGAGTGAATGATGGAGTTCTCCTTCCTGTGTGGATTCTCCTCCAGCGCTGCGGTGTAAATCTGTGTAAAGCTGAGACCTGTGTTTGAATCGCTGAGGGATCTGCAGAAACTCCATCCATTCTTCTGCACATCTTTTATTAAACATTTAAGTGAATCTGATCACATTAATAGTTATACATAAGCATATTAACTTTTACACATTTTATCATATAGACTTTTTGAAAAAAAAAAATATATATATATATTTGTCAATAGCTGTGCTTTATTCATGATGAAACACACCGCTTCACCCAACGGCTCTATATATCGCTGCGCAACACTGCGGCGGTTCCTATGTCGTGTTTATTTGAGCTTTCGTGAATATTACACACGTTGGAGCGTTGCTGCTGTTCACGGTCAGGCAGGGGCGGAGAATTCAGTCGGGCCACTAGAGACAATATCCAGTGACACTGATATATCCCTAGCACACATTTTGATCAAAATTTAAAATATATTTTCACATTGATGTAACCCGTCCCCACCAATTTCACAATCAAACCTACGCCACTGCGGTCAGGGACTATTTTTTCTAGCGGAAGGACTGCTTTAGTGATTTACTTCATGAAAGTGGCACTTATACATATATGTTTTTACTTTAATATTTTTATTGTGTGGTAACTGTTTTATAAAAGCACTAATGTACTCGAGGCTGTGCTGAATGGAGAATAAACTCCACTCGCCTCGAGCCTAACTACACCCGTCAACTGATGTCCAGCAGAGAAAGTGGGAAAAGCTCCACAGATTTCTTACATCATTACACATAATATTTACGAATTATATCTATATATTCCACTCTGTTAGCTTATTGTTTTATTTTTTTAATGTAACAATTTTTATATTTTAAAATACATTTGAATGGATTCAATATTTCTTCAAAATTCTTTCAAAATGTAATTATGCATTTTTTATAATTTTGAAGGATTTTGAATAAATATATTTAAACTACTAATAAGCGTGTAGTATTTTACCATAGTTATTGACCATAATTCTCTCTTCCCCCAACAATCCGTTACAAAAAAGCAATATTTTGCATCAGTATAAGTTAATAATTGTTTCAGATTAATAAGTGTTTATTCAACCCATTTTGCTCTCATATTAACATTATATCTGTCATTCCCTCTTTTGGAAACACCGTCGACCGCTAGCGGAGTAGTTATGAGTGATATCATCTGATCCCTCTGAGCTCTTTCACTGGGATATCTCTGTTGTTTTTGCCTGTCAGGGTTGTGTGTGTGTGTGTGTGTGTGTGTGTGTGTGTGTGTGTGTGTGTGTGTGTGTGTGTGTGTGTGTGTGTGTGTGTGTGGAGGGATTAGCTGCCTCACTTCACTTCTCCAGCACGCTCTCTAACCGAGCCTGACAGTCACCTCATCACCTGACTGTCTCACGCCCTCCTCTCATTGGCTGTCTCCGTTCAGCATCTGTGTGGCAGTGTGAGGGGGCGGGGCTATGAGCAGCTCTCGCTTCTGTTGGGCCACAGGGCGAAACGCATCAGGACCCACAGAAATAAACTCCAGCCCTCATTGGCCAGGCTGGACTGGCCCGCCGGAGCCGGAGATGCTCATCTGCTCTTCCTCACTCAGACCCCCGAGACCAGCGAGGGCACAGGAACAGATGACGGAACGGGTTACATGTGTACGAGTGCTGAGGATGAGGAGGAGGATTTAAATTAGGATGGAGATTGTTACATATTTGAAACCGCATTTGCATTTTCTTTAATTGGACATCAAACACCTTTGGCACAAGTAACATCTCATAATATATCAAATAAGAACAGGTATATGTGTTTATGAAAGGATATTTCATCAAATTTGTACCACATTACATAATTTCATCCCGCAGTGCACTGAATTTTTAGACATATAAATCTCAGAAACATGTTTATTGACACATCATGCATTTATTCCCATTCAGAGCCTGTGATGGAGCTGTCCGTTCAGCACCACTGTGACATGACACGCTCTGATTGGCCAGTGCCTCTGCAGGGACTCATTCTGATTGGCCAGTCCTCTGTGGCCAGTATCATGCTGAGAATTTATTGGCTACATGTGTATTATTCTAGCTTTTTGGATATGAATATGAGAAACGAGAATTATATGATGGTGTGTGTAAATGAGTGCCTCACTGGTTAACTTTTCCTCTTTTTGTGGCAGGAATTGCTTTTCTTTGCTGCTAGTGAATGCACTCTCTTTTTTTACACAAAGAAAATATTCAGCTTGTGCATCAATCTTCAACTTTTATTTCTATATATTATTCAGTATTTAGGGCAGGGTTAGGAGGAAGTGCAGCTCTGTGTGTGTTTCTCCTCTCGTCATCAGTCCATCATGCTTCTCCTCAGTTTGTGGTCTCTGACTGCTCCGGTATTGGGCTGATCTCTGTCGAGGGCCACATAATATTGTAGTTTGCTTTGTTTCGTGTTCATTCCAATAAGGTATTTTTCCTGTTGTGCGTTCCTCATCAGGTTGGGCTGTGTTGATCCTGTGGATGAGGGTTGGGTTAGGGTCTGATTGTTGTTTAGTCGTGTTAAATGTGTCAGTCTGTCTCACCCATCCTTGAGGGAAGAAATCAGTTTTTATTGCCAATATTGATTGCACATTTATTGTTTGAATACATAGTTTTTATGACGTTTGTTTTGCTCCCTATACTCATTTCTGAAAGTAAGACAGACCTTGTTGCCAA